>JANDKE010000864.1:0-19037 GCA_027627275.1 Coprinellus aureogranulatus | reverse complement strand
CCGCTTTTACCTTTCTTACGACGCTTTCGCCTTGCTATCGACCACTGCGATCGCGTTACGCTACGCTACACTCACGAACTGTCGATGGGCTAACCCCTCGTGAATGTTTGCGGCCCCGCCTGCACAACCTTGCGATGTCGCCCCTCGATACGCTCGATGCTTACGAAAACGCCTTCCGCTCCTCCCGACCCAACTGTCACACTATGCACACTGCACACTGCACAATAATGTGCGATTGGAACACATCAACAGCAACGAATACTCACTCCCAACACCCGACTCGCTCACATCGCACTCTTACTCTCAACAACAACACTCCGGATACACCCCCTTTTCGCTCTCACCACCCCCTCCTCGTCCTCTGCCGATCCTCACCACAGTCAGCATCAGGGGATTGTGACGAAGGGGAGTGGGATTATTGACCACGGGTACCTTGACGGTCCGTCTGGGTACTCGGGTGGGGGATGGAACTCTAACACAGGGTTTGGTGGGATGGGTGGACATGGGCACCAGCATCATGGGAGTATAGGGAGTATTGGGGGGATGGGGATGGGTGGGGCGCCGGGGTCGCCGTTGAGTGGTATGCCTCCGATTGGGATTGGCGGTACGTAGATCTACGTTTTATCGTGTGAGGGGGAGACCAGGGGTGCTGATGGAATGGGAATGGTGTAGGTCAACCGGGGAGTTTGACGAGCCAGTCGCCTGTTCAGGGTCTCAATGCCCAGACTCCGAGCCAGGGTCAGGGGCAGCAGCCTACTCAGGGTCAACTCTCACTTAGCAATACGTCGCCTGGGGGGCCTGGTCTCGCGGATAACCTCACCGGGCCTCTTAACCTTAACTCTACCCTCACCGGCACTTCTCCCCTCAACGCCTCCCTCAACGGAAACGGGAATGTCATCAATAATGGCAATGGAACGGGCAACGGAACCGGGAATGGGGGTAATGTGAAACAGACGATGTTGGCGAACGAGAAACGACGGAGGAGGCGGGAGAGTCATAATGCCGTTGAGAGACGGTGCGCCACGAGGTGTACACCTTACAATCTGCTCCGTGTCTAGATAGGTCGTTGAGTGGGTGCTGCTACAGAATTCCATGGTGTTTGAGCTCACCTGAATCGTCCACAGAACGATAATAGAACTGAACACCGTCTGAGGTAAACCAAGCCTCTCGCACGCACGCCTTCGCCCTTTCGACCACAGCGTCGAAGTCTGGCTTGCTTGAATATTCCCTGAGAATCGAGCTCACGTCTGCTCTGAAATCTGAGTCGTCGGAATCCTCTGAAGAGTCAGAGTCTTCGCTGGAGTCGGTGTCTTCGTCAGACGGCGGGGGAGTAAGGTAGGGTTGAGCTGAGGACATGGTGAAAGGGAAGACGAAGATTTGATTTGATGCAGTAACGAAGCGATCGGTGAGATATATGCGTGACCAAACGACCATGCTATTCTGGGCTAAAATGCGTGTAAATGCAAGCTCTGCAAAGCTGCGCGCGTCCTCCTGGCACTACGACCGGAGTGGGGAGGCCAGATAAAATGGGTGATACGACCATGTTCGTCTTTTACCGGTATCTTCGTCCACCAGTCGCTTAGAGGGTCCAACTGTTTAAGCTCGTAAATCTTGGCAAGCTTGGTCGCATCGTCGTCGTCGCTTTGGGCGATGATATCCAGTTTCCGAGCGAAATGAGCGTAGTGTCGGGTTCGTTGCGCCAGCAACATCAAGTAGTCTGACGTCAAAAACTGTACCTCCTTCAGACTGTAAGAAGGCCAGTCTTCGACTGAGGAGGGTCAACTCAAGATAGGCGAGGGCCAGATTGACAGACTTACGTGGTCGGTTGGTGTCTGTGCGAGGGATGAGCCTCTGTCAGCTCGAGGATTCACGCCATTGTATATGCTCCATACCTTCGTCACGTAGAAAAAACTTTTGCCCATCTCTGGTATGCCATGTACGGATGGCCCAATCCTTCGCCGCTTCAACCAGGTCAGCGGGGGCTGGGTAAGAGAGGAGGGCTTCAACGGTGGTTAGAAGGTTGCTTCGAGAGATGTCTGAGGAAGACTCCTGATCAACGCTGGGGAGTGAGTCGGGATGGGGTGGCGGCGACTGGGAAAGGACGGGAATAGACTCGGAGTCGGTCATCGTTCGTAAGAAAGGTGGGGATTGAGCGCGGCGTTGTCGCTCCTGCGTCAGATCTATCACGCTTGCTATGCTAGGTATAATTTTTAATTTGACAACGGCGTTAGATGGTACTTTGGCTCAGTGGCATTGGTCACCGGGTACCGAACAGCTGTTCGAGTGTTCGAATCGCGTGCAAGGTATCTTTTTTTTTGGTGCATTGGTGCACGTTTCCAGCGCAATCCTACCGAATTACTGGAAGGAAGTTCGCATTTTCTCACTCGTACTTACATCCGTTCATTTCCTGACCCTGTAGCCTGCCAGAAACAGTCGCTATTTTGTAGCTATGGATGTACAGTCGTTCCTCTGGCTCATGTCCAACCCGCCTTGTTCTCATCCGCACCAAAATTCCGGCATCATTCGTCCCCCTCCGAGTCCGACGTCGCCGGAGTAGAAGGCCCTGGGGTATTGGACAGCTAGAGCACCGATGCATGAGGTGTTAGCACATATAAGAAATAGAGACAGCTCTCGTACCGCCAATTGACGTCCTGCCTCCAAGATCCTGCGCGCCAACTCCGTATTTTCGAATCTCTTCTGGTCAAGTTTCATCTTCAAGAGGCTGACCTCGTTCTCCAGTCCTCGCCTCCTCTCCAACTCTATCAGGAGCCTGTCCTGTAGATGGCCGTACTTATCCGTCCAGTGGCGCAACAGCTTCGTGAGTTCCTTCTTCTCGTCGGTGATCGAGGTGTTCATCCTCTCGAGGTAAGACAGCCGTCCTTTCAGTTGCTCATTCTCCATCTCCAGGGTGTCCCTTCCCTCTCCGGATGGTGCCGTCTCTGCAGTCACAGTGTACTCTGGAGGGAGACCTCTATTCATCGCAGCGGAATGTGAGGGGTGATGAGGGAAGGAAGCAAGGTAAATTCGATGCCAGGCGAATAGCGATAGCCCATGTGCGTATTTCGATATCAAATGGTCCGGTACATCGCACCCTACTCTCCACATGTCATGCTTTGAAACTCTAGACGTTCCTTCGCGTAAGCATTTCCCAATTGCTCGATGTCGGCAACACCTTCGAGGAAGATCTCCTGCAGCATGCGAATTATTGTTCGCATTTGCAGAATAAGTTGTTCAAGTGGAGGATGATTCCAACCTCCTGCCCCAAAATGATTCCAAAGGCCCCCCCGAATGCTCTCCGCCTTCGAAAGGAGAGAAGTAAAAGTCTGTTCAGGAAGAGCCTGAGGCGCCACGGACGACTGAGAGATGCAAGCCACCGTCACAGCTTGGCAGTACTCCTTCATGGTTTTGCCAGAGAGGGTGTTCCTCACTTCGATGGTGAGGCTGTTGACGCTCTCCTCCCAAGGGCTGGACTTGCTAGTATGCTTAGCAGTCTTCGCCTTGGAGTTCCTTGACGTATCCTTGGGCCGATGCAAGTTCCCAGCTCTCCTCCTCGCCATGATATCACTCTTGTGCCTTGAATTTTGCATGCTCACTCAGGTTCTGGCCGAGAATACGGATAATAGGGAGATGCGCACTTTTCATAGTATGCTTGATTTGCCCGAGATTTGCGCTCTCTAGATTCTTCGTTGGACATCCGCACCGCAGGCGTCCTGGGTTTCTCCCTCTCATCCTTGAGGACATCCTTCCTCTTCTCCGCGTACTTCTCTCTTCGAGCTTCGTTAATGCGATCTCGATTTCTAGCCGACCGGAGCTCAGTAACCTTTATTGCGTGCAGTAAAGTGAGAAGTACTGACCTTTCGTAGTGCTTTCGGCTTTTAGCGCGGTTGTAAGCGCGCTCCTTGCTCATGTCCTTGGCTGTGATATAGTTGGGATTGTGGTGTGGAATGATGAGGCGACCAGATACCGCTTCAAGACCCCTGACGAACCTCGATAATCCCGCTGATCTCCGATACAATGAGCCCCCGTCGTCGTTGTGCTCGCTGATAACCGCCGTTCGTACGACCGGATGGCTTCGTTCAAGTCGGCGATAAGGCAACGCCGATCATAACGGTATGAGAGTGCATCCCCAAGATTGCAGAGGAGAGCGGGTTGGTGTTCGAGATGAAGGGAGAATGTCCGTATTCGATGGGCGTAAATGGTGAGGTATCGGGTAAGGTCTTCCAAGGTAAGATACCTCTTGAGTGTCTGTGTACAATGCATAAGGCCTTCGTACCCCCATGACTGCGAAATCTTACTCACCAACACGCCCGGATTGGATTCATCTTGCAACAGATCCTCGGGGAGACAACAGACAAGCGGCTCAAACGAAGTGATATCCCGCCATATTTTATCCAAGGCGGGTTCGGTAAATGCTCGACAAGTCAAGGCCACCAAGAGGCAGCTTTCCCTGTCCAATTCTTCGCATACAAGGCTCAAGACCTCGGGGATGCACAGGCTTTGCGCCATGTCGATGGTGGTGGTTAGAAGGAAAGTCTGGGTTCGTGCTACAGTATTGTCAGATAACACGGTTGTTGTTCCCCACTGTTGACGGTGATCAGGTCAGGGTTGGACCGCAGGGGCCACATGGATGTGCCGCTTATTGTCCCCTGGGACCTGGAGGAACGCGTCGTGATGCGCAAGTTGGCGTCCCTTCCACTCCCTTTCAAAGAACCCAGAGCATGGCTTAAGGAGGACAAGGAGCCCACTATGGGACAACCGGGATCTGGACAGCGATGTTATTAGAGGTGAATATACGCACTATCGTTACTAAGTAGCACACATTAGTCCGGTGTTACATGCTCCAAGACGAGGTACTTTCCCAGACCATGGATATATCGAGACGAAAAGCCACAGGAACTAAGCGATATGTTCCTCGGGTCGTTTCTCCGCGAACTTGAACTCCCAAATGATAAGGAGCGGCAAAGAAGATCCTGCCTTTGTCCCACTATGGTCCAGGTGTTGCTATTCCAAGCGTCGCCCTCTGTATAATAATCAGCAATAGCCAAGTCCGCCTTAAGAAAGCTTACAATCTGGATGTACGTATTCCTGTCGTTCGGTGGCAAAGCATGAATCTGTTCAGGAGACATCGACACCACTCTCAGCACAAGCGCCCTGGACTCTTCCGGTATCGCAGCGAGAGTAGCCGCTAGGTCTGGCGCAGGCGCAGGAACCGGTGTATGGTGTTGCGGTGGCGGAGGTGCAGGCGGGTATCCCGGATATCCACCATATTGGCTTGGTGGGGGGCCTGGCGGATATGGGCCTGGATTCCCGTATCCACCGTTCATCGGTGGTGGGTATCCATACCCAGGTTGAGGTGGTGGTGGACCAGGCATAGGCGGTGTCGGCGTTGAATGAGGTGGGGTAGCTGTTCGATAGCCGTATGGATTTGGTTGCATATGAGGCGGAATTGCGGGTATGGGTGTCGCTGAAGCGGAATGGGAGTGTGAAGGGGTCATATGAGGAGGCATTGGCGGTGGCATGTGCATCATTGGAGGTACTGGCGCTGGTGCTGAGACTGGAACTGGTTGGCTTGGGCCTGGTCTTGGTGCTCCGCCTTGGGCTGCGCTTGCAGCAAGCGTTTTCTAATGGCAAGGTTCAATACAACTAGTATTCGATTTGAATGAATGATGCGATACCTGNAATACATCTGTCTTAATGGCTNCCATCTGGACCAGTGAGAGTGATCAGGGCATAGGCGATGGCAGGCTGCGAATTCAGAATGCCCTTTGCAGCCGTTGGTGTCGTACTCTGCGATGCTTCAGCTTCTACCCAGATTTCTAAGGCGCCCTATTCACCTTTAGAGTCAGCAACAAGTCCAATAGCTGCGCTGTAGCAAGATTTGGGTCAGTCGACATGGTGGTTGAGGAGGAAGGATAGAACCCGTGTTTGGCGGTCTTTGGCTGCTTTGGGCATCGTCGCGCGCGTCCGTCGGGCGTCAATGATCGCGTCTTGCTCTCAACCATCATCATACCTCTGACCATTGCTGGAATCTACGCTTTAGAGCTGAGAGCTTACAGTGGATATGGACTACGATGCCATCGACCGCCTAGAACGCGACATTACAGCTCACGTTCACGCCCAGTTGGGCGAGTACTCGAGGAAGTACTATACGGTCAACTACGAGGATTTCACGACGGAATTTGTTGCTGAGGTACGTCCTGAGCTCTGTTTAATGTATGCCTGCGGACTAATATTGCTATCTAGTTCATTGACGAGCTGAAATGCGCTCCCTTGACTGACCCTACTGCTCTCAAATTGCCTGAGGATCCGATGAGAACCCTGTTCAGATTGAAAGACATCGACGCCTTGCCTCCGTACGAAGAACAGGATAGAACGACTCCTGCAGCCATAGAACTGCTGAAGACAGTCCAAGCTCAAATGCGGCGCGTCGCACCCGGTCGCCTGAGATCTGAGCGTGTGGTTTCCGAGATCCTTGAATCGAGTTTGTTTACCCCAACTCTCGATTCTGTCGGTCGCTCTGAATTCTGAATTGCTCATTTCTCCTTCAGACATCTCTATCCCTGAACCTGCTCTTCCTCCTGACTTCATGCTAACCGCTAAAGCGAGAAGACACCGTAGAGTAATCGGCCAAGGACGGTACAAGAAACAAGTTCCTACAAGATTCAAAGCTCTTAAATCGACGCATATACCAACCGAACTCCCCCATATAGAGGACGTCGTGGAGCCCGCCCTCCCTGTTGAAGAACTACTGTTCGTGGTCTCCTCCAGTTCGTCGTTTGTGGCATCTGACACCCTTTCAGGAAGGTCGACTGGGGTGTCAAGGATATCAAGGATCCTCTCGTTCACTTTAGCATCAGAGCGGCATCCAGATTGTATAAATCCGTCCCGAACTTTGACGACAGACACTACTTGGACAAGTTTCCTCTTGACCTCAGACTCGCGACTGATGGACCAGACGCTATGTTTATGCCGATGTTCCCGAGGTGTCACCAGATAGGGTACCGATGTGAAGCTACAGCGGGTCGCAAGCTCAGCATGGGATTAGGCAATCTCGAAGAAATGACGACCGTACTCCCTGCTGGTGAACCAAACCCAACAGCAAGCTCTGACGATCTTCCCACTCAGAATATGCGTCTAGTGGACGGATGGCGTACGTAAACTAGCTTTAGCTGATGAACTGATAATCTGTGTACCGACCAACCACCTTCAGAGACCATCTGCTCCTCCCCTCCTTCAAGCCCAGACTCTCCCGGTGTCAGCGACGAAGAAGATCTCATAGACGAGCTATGTCTCCCATCCACGCCTAACACCGACCCTCCTTTGGTCGACGACATACTTCGCCCTAAGATAGGTAAGTAACGACTGCCTCCCTTCCCCAAGTTCAAGCGTCTGAAGTACAGATGTACAGAAATACCCCTGTTCCCGAGGTCCCGTAAACGAGGTGGACGAGCCGGTGTGCAGAAGGGTGCTTTGTCGAAGCAAAAGTCTGTATTCGCCAGCCTTGTCGAACGGAGAAGGCGTGCTAACCCGCTTTGGTCAGGATGGCTACGTTCCTCCCGCCCTTGCTTCCATCGGAAGTGAAGCCCAAAGAGCACGCACTCCCCACACCAAGCTCACCCGCTCCTGCAACGTCCGTCCTGGGGCAAGCCTCGTTACTTGACGCAGACACCGAACCCCAGCCGTCCGACCCTCTCGACGTCGAGTTGGAACACCTATGCAAAGGTGTTGCTTCGGATCCGTTGGCTCTGATCATGGACGAGAAGATAGACGATAAATCGGTGCCCTTGATGGAAGGTAAGCACCACAGCCACCGTCTTCAGGGTACAGCTCGCTGACTACTGATCTCTAGTCCCGAACCTTCCTGAGCCGACAGAACGCAACCCCTCAGAATCCACCTGGATTCCAAAGGCGCTTCAAGAACTCGTAACACCAAACGTAATCGAAGGCGAACAGTTGGCGCGTCCATGTGTGAGGAAGGCACCAGCAAAGCAATCGATCACACTCGCGCTTTCTTGGGCGTACGTCTTTGACATCCTACTCCTCCGTCTTGCGATGAAGGCTAATTGATGTTTGTATGGCAGACTTTGTGAGACCTCGGAGAAGCCTCCACCGTTGATCAAGGTACTCGACGTGGAAAGCCCACTGGACTCAAAGGACCCGGAGCAGCATGCTGCGATGCTCTCCGACGTCGAGGAGCTCCTTCGCAAATGTTATATAACCGAACCCGAGGCGACTACGCCAATCTCTCCTTTCGATGCTAGACATCTACAGACGTTGGCAGCCCCTCTACCTTCCGAAATCAAGGACCCGTTCAAGCAGCCGACACTTCTCCTCAGTCGGCTGGACCGCCAACGTCTGAAGGGAAAGCGGAAGTCTGAGGAGGAGAGTGAGGACGAGGTTGAGGTCATTGTTCTGCCGCAGGGCGAGCGACCTGCGGATTCTCAAGGCAGTGAAGCAGACAGAAGAGCAAAGCGTACTCGGGTTGCGTCGCGAGAAGGCGAAGTAGCATTCGTTGCCCCAGCCGACGAAGACGAAACGGCTCTCTCCGCCAGCCGACCTTCGACTCTGAGAGTATTCCGGAGCCGCTGGATAACTATGGGGTATACCCTCAAGACCGGAACCCTTCGAATGACGTCCCCATACCCAAAGGCTCCCACTCCTTCCAGAACCTGAGAAACATGATAGCCCCTGCCCAGGTCGATCCTCTCGACGAGGAGGACAAAGAAAATTGGGATCCATCTTCAGGATTTGGCAGCGACCCCCTCCTCCTCGACGATCTCCGAGTAAACCCCTTCAAGCGAGGACATGTTCGTAGAAGGAGATCCAGGGCAAATGTTTACTTACGGGGCCATGGATGATGATCTGAACTTTGATCCTCGTATGGCGTTGGATGGAGAAGGGTTCGAGCAGGATGTAGAGATGGAGGCGGCGTTCGAGCCGCTTATGATGGACACTCAGCATTGGGACGATCCCCAGCAGTGGAAGGAAGCATCGCTTGAAGTCCCCAACACGGCCGTCGTCCCTCACCGACAGGTTTCATTCGAACCCCGTCACCCGACCCAAGTTCGGAGTCCTGCTGCAAGCTCAACCCCAAGTTTCCCTAGGGTAGACCCATCGTGTGTCCAGGGCCTTTTCAGCCATTCTCTCGGCCTCTTCGAGTTTGCTCGCCTGCGATCCGTAAAACTATCCCAGCCACCAATACGAGATGATCGCAATGACCCAGTCGAACAGCATCAGCCTGTCCCAGTCCAGGAACTTCGCTCTCTCCCCGAGCAATCACCCGTCAAACAAACTCTCCCACTTGACATCATCGACTCCAATACAATATCGATGGAGGAAGTTGCCTCTCGGATGGCTTCGCCCAATACCGTCCATCGCTATCTAGCATCCCTCGAGATCTTACAGAAGCGCGCCTTAGTCAAGGCTCTCAACTCCCAGGAGTGTCTTGTTGACCTTGTCGAACGCACCTCCCTCGATGGCGCCCACTTGATCATGGACCCCTTCAGCGCGATCATATTCATCCCTCTCCTCTCCCTCGGAGCCGAATCCGCGACCTGGATCGAGTGTCTTTCCGCTCAATCCTGGAAGTTCAGCCTGGTTTTCGTCGTTTTCGAAGCCTACCCCGAATCTTACGCTTTCAAGTCTCGAGAGAAGAGGTCAGAGCTGAACGCGTATACACCACCTATCTTGAAAGCTATCAAGAAGTTCAGGAGGGATATCGGTTTAGCTGAGGCGTTCAACACGAAATCCGCAAATTGTAGGGTGAAGTTTGGGTTTGCTGATTGTGTGGCGGATGCTGCGAGGTTTGTACGGTATGCTGGGGNCGTTTGCGGAAGCTGGGGATGTCACTGGAGGAGAAATCTGGGGCGATAGGGANTGGTTAGACGAGGAGCACGAGGTCNGTTCANCGNTNTTGTAAGGTCTNTGCGACGCTGACCCAATGATCGNAGGACGAAGTGNATTTGGCTTCTGTTGCNGGNGTGAATCATTTCTCTGCGGCTCTTATTCTCTCCCAAATCAACCTGGAAGACTTCCTNGATATGGATTCGCAGGATCGACTCNACCATTTCGGCGGCTTCGTTGGCGTCGACACTGTCGTACGTCCCAATTCTCCCNTGTNAATACCTGAACTGAAATGAATTGTNTCTTTNCAGACCAGCCTCAATNATGAAATTGAGAAGAGAAAACTGTGGAGCAGTGANGGCAACTCGGGTGACGACTTCGATGACCAGCGTGAAGATCCAGAAGCCCTCCCCGTGTACTATTAGCAGCAGTGATGCTCCGGTTACCTTTCATTCACCGCTTCCCAGAATCGCCATGTTGCCCTTGGTCCGCTGGAAGCNGATACACATCGATCCGCTCTACCCTCTATTGGANACCACTTCGGGCATCCAGACANACGCCACGGGTCTCTANNCAACGTTCCTCTCGTNCAATTGAGCACGAGNCCGTTGCATGGACCTTCCGGAAGATCGAGCCCATTGCTCCGAGCGATCTCGGCCCAAGGTACGTGGATGACATAATCTCTTGGAGGTCGAGTCGCCCTCGGGCTTGGATCAAGGCCCCAACAAACAAGGAATATGTTGGTTCCGACTTCCTGTGGGGTTTGAATNNCGNTGGTCTGTGCTTTGACCCGAGCCATCACNCCGGTGGCAATGGGGCTTTAGGCAAGCATATATAGTCCGCGTTGAGTCCGCGGGGAAATANCCTTCACAAGCCTTCACATACCCCTTTTCGNCTCTCAAATGTGAGTGCGGTACCTAATGACGCTTATTGACGTAGGTATTGACTGTGCCCACAGCTCGTGCATTTATACCNACATGCCTTACAGTGTTCCTGACAAGTCGCCCACCAGCCCCACGTCCAGCCCGATTGCTCATGTGCGCGCTTGGGCGTCTTCGGGTTCTAGGTNAGTATAACGCCATCTCTGGACCGGGCATCTCATCTCATTGAAGTGTATAGTCAGGTGCCCGACCGTCCCCCTCCAATCNCGAGGTCGAGTTCACAGGAGATGGGGCGTCCTCCGCTTCTCCCCTTGAAATCGGCTTTGAAGCTCTCCCGTTCCAATTCGATGGCAGAGTCTAATACCCCTCCGATGGTTCAGGAGAGCAGCNGTGNCGCACGCCCTCATCGACCACGAAGTCAAACCAGCCCTATGCTCAAAATGCCGTCTGACCCGGGGCCATCCTCACCTCCTCTTCCTTCACCCACCAAATCCGTGCGGTTCCCCTCTGAGAGAGACGCCTTGGTAGGGGTACGCACGTTCAGGAAACGCGGGAAGCCAATACATATCTCCCATCCAGCCACCGGTGATGAGACCGCCACAGAGACGGAGGGCGAGAGTAGCAGTGCTCCGAGTTTCCAATATAACGCCGCGTCCGCATTCGGCTTCCACTCGTCTTTTCTGGGAGGGGCGGCAAAATATCCATCTACGCACTTTCCGAGGCCATCCCTTTCCACAATCCAGACGGTTCTTGGAGGAACACCCATGGTGATACCACCCTTCTCTCGCCAGCGCGGAGACGCTGCCGCAAAGGCGAGCAGGGTGCTTGAGCCATCCTACGAGATCGACGAAAGCATCTCGTCCCCTATCCCGTCCCGAGACTTCGATTCGTCGGCTAATGTGCATCTGGAATCTCTCCGGTGCACGTCAACTACCTCAACAGAAATTGCATTGGAGGGTGCGATACTCGTTCGCAACATCGCGTATTCGAAAGACGTTGCAGTACGCTTCACCCTGGACGAGTGGGCAACGGTGTCGAACGTATCGTCGCGGTACATCTCGACCCTCCCGTCTTTCCCGTTGTCGTACTTTCCAACAGGAGTCAACGCCCTCACTCCGGGCGACGCCGCTGCGTTGCTCAGCCTCGTCAGCGGGAATGAAGAGTGGGATCGATTCTGCTTCACGATACCTCTCACCCATGCGTCATACTCACTCTCCAGCCGCACCCTTTGGCTGGCAGTGCGGTACTCGGTGGAAGGAGGTGAATGGTGGGATAACAACGCTGGCCAGAACTATAGGGTTGGTTTTCGATTATGTGGGCAACCAGGGGTTGCGGATGAGCCTGCCTGTATGACGAACGAGGAATCATACATGGGTAAAGGACCGCCGAGCTTTCCTGGCTCCGCGTTCCAGGGGCCCTACAAGGACACGTTTACGGGACGGACACCTTCAGCTTCCAACAGCAGTCACCGACAATCTCGGCTTCGTATACCGCAGACCTCCCATGCCGTTCCAATGGACGGCGTGGCTCTCGCCTCGACTGCAACCCTTTACATCTCTGCGTCTGGCCCCTATCCCCCACCCCGGACTGACCCCACACAATCGTCGCGACGAAAGAGGGAACGATGGGAGATGAACGGCCGTTTACCCCCCCTCCCTTCGCTGCCGGTTGCCTGCAGTGTCTAAAGTGTATTTCTCCACACATTCCATCTAACACTTCTGTTGGCGTTTCTAACCTTCTATGATCCCCATGTAGCTTCATTCAACAGGCGTATCCGTCCGTTCTGATAAAGAAGATGGTTCTCANCTCTATTCTACTGCTCTGCGGGTTCAAATCAGCGGAGACCTCGTCGATGGACTGTGGTCTGCCTCGTGTATGCCCATGTAAGGTATGTTATCGTACCAATTCTGATGCATAATCGTCGCAACCTGTCGCAACCTATTGTTTGTATGGCAAGACTGCGCTCGGTTCAAGAACAAACGGCGGCGCATTGCACGATGAAGTCATTCATGCGCTCATCGNTTCTANCGTTCTCTCAAGCTTCTACGACGGCAACCGCATCGGCATNGCTTGTCGAATCCTTCTCCAGCCCCGCGGTATGCCCGTTCCATATTGAATGCACCGTATTTTCACCTTTTTGGGTGAGCGTCNCTCGACCTTCAAACGCGTCCTGCGNGAAAGCCTGAAATCCTNGACAGGCGACTGCTTACGCTTTATTGTACACGAAATCGCCGACGCCCAACCCGCAGCAGGCGGACTTCAATTGCTTCTATTAAACGAAGCATCGGTTTCTGCCGTCAATGACGCGTCATTGTTCCTTACCTTTCGACTGGAACTGCTCACCTGGTTGATACCAAGAGACTAGTTGAGGTATTTCGTAGGCGATAAGAATNTCCTTTTCTATAGATCATCCCGCGCGCGCCACAGTCAGTCTCAGACTTATATTTGAAGGTCCCCCTTTGGTGACGAGGAGGATGTGATCCAGAAGCGCGCGTCAACTTGATGTCCCCTGGACNCCGAATTAAGCATAGCTCCACCCCCTTCGAGCTCAGAGGAAGGCTAAATGGCGGAAGAATTTCGTGAACACTACAGGGATACTATCCATCTCAGGTATAGTGCGCTTGTAGANNTATTGTGTCCATCGATANGGTANTCTTTAGTATCTTTTGACATTCCAACAGGATGTGATGATATTCCTCTATCTGAGGATCCTTGCAAGACGTNGGGGATCATTCCTTCCTGCGAACTCGGTATTGGTTGGCAGAGTACCAAGTCCGAATCCTTATCACCCCTTGCTACAAGCTCGTCTGGACGCGATTTGCGAGATCTTCGCTCANGGACTGATCGACGGAGTGTCAATTTAGGCGCCCACTTCTCTCAACAGCAANTCCTAGCTCANTTACACATGTATTCACTCCACGACGTCTAGCGTCTACNTCCACTGTGGCTTGGTCTATGGAGCGACGCTCTTTCAATTNCTAATTTCCATCTGTCAGAANNNNGTCCAGCNCCTTCCCACTCCACAACCCGTANAAATTCCATGACGGCGNTGTATATTTGGTNNANANNCTCNCNNTCNGAGCCGTATTCNATTGAATACNNCNTTCGCCCNCCTTTCTGNCTNNATATNGNGNNATANNNNCTNNTCNTNGTNATTTCNAGTCGGCGNCCANCNCCACGCGCTTATCGCGTNTNANNNGCGTGAGATAANGCTTNCCGCANATTGAGTACAACAGAGTCAGAGTTTCCAGNGGCTTTCGGTCGATTATTCCGGNNGCTGCAAGCNTATCTNGTNTCGGGGNTCGGNNTTCATGCATATGGNTACGCCNNCNGCCAACNGAGGCTTGTTGCCCATACNNNGGTANCAACCTTGACCTTGACATATTATGTNCCCTTCCCCTCTNGTAACNCANATGCGCTCTATCAGCGCTTCCAATCGNGAAGNGNNCCANNAATCGTCGAAAGTCTCTATCGCATTAGGGGAACAAAGGGCCTTNAGCTCAGGAGTCACGAAGGAGCTACANNAGCNTNCGCATGGCGCNCAACCGTAAGAACAAGAATNCACACAGAACAAGAGCTTCGAGTTCCATCCTTCGAGTTCTTCCATGCTCTTCGTCTTCCTCGGATCCATGGCGATCTNAGANAAATTGGAACCAAAGCCAAATTTTGACCAAAAGNGAACGGGAACATAAGCTANCAANCCCTCCCCTGAATNCTGAGATCCAAACAAAGCAACTGTCGCACCGCATTCTTCGCTCCGNNGCCCGACGTTCACTTCCAAGAAGCTTTCCCTGAGAAAAGGNTGGACNCAAGTTGATCCTTGGTACTGNCAGTTCCCGCAAAGGCGCCGGACAGATAAGGGGCACTCACAGCCATTGGCAATAGCAACTCTATCGTTCATCTCGGACACNCCGATGNGGGCTCAGAAGGACGCGGTNCCGCGTGCGTTNAATGAANAGGTTTCCCATACCGANGNCTCNNACTTCCAGTGGCTATCGGCGGAGGTCAGCTNAGAGAAACAGCAGATGTATTGNGAATGTCGTGAATACAGGNAGGAACACTAGCCATGAATGCAGAGNTAAGGAAANTTGTAAAGCACACACAAGAGATACAGTATGGTATGNAAGGTANAGACGCGTCAGATTGTATTCAGATCGACAGCGAGAGAGAGATATGCGTATNAACATTGGAGAGGGGGTTACATACACCCAGTGAGATGAGAGAGTAAGAAACAGCGGAAATGAAATCAGAAATCTAGTGATACGATAGCGATAAGGGATCAAAAGACACAAGACAGACNACAGAAAGAGATGGGGGGAGACGCCGAACGACTGATTCGTATCGACTTTTTGGGGTTGGTGGGAGAGGAGATGAAAAGAACAGATATGTATAGAAAGAAAATTGTCCATATGGTGAGAGAGAAAAGAGTAGTCATAACTAATCGTTGCATAATGTCACATCATCAACAAGCAGAGCGAGCACAGACAGATGAGTTCGTTGCGTCGAAGTCGTGGTAGTATTGTCGGGAAGGCCGATGGAGTTGAATCTAGATATAGTCGATTGTTCTTGAGAGATATAGATACTGCCGACGACAGATGAATGGGCAGCGGGAGACGAGCGTCCGTTGTCGGCGAGGTATGATGTTGAATCGGGGGACGGTATGCCGGTAGTCGAGTGTCGAGAGGAAGGAAGAGAATAATGATAGTTGACACGTTAGATGCGATAGATTTGTTGAGATTTGATTTCAGATGTCTTCGCCGAGCTTGTTGCCGACGAAGTCTTGCAGCCTCCACACCCCCGCCACGACAGCGCCGCTACCACCACCTCCACCACGCGAGGAGAACACGAAGGAAGGCAAGAGAGTGAAGAAGAGGAAGGGAAAAGCGAGCGCGACACTGTGGAAAGGGAATCGAAAAGAACAGAGAAAAGAGGCATAATACAGTCCAAAGATATATAAGCCGAAGAGAGAAAGGGGAATCAAAAAGAGGTATCCAAGATCGAAGTTAGAACATAGAACAGAAACCCAGGGTTAGTCGTAAATTCACAAACATAAACGGTCACAAAAAGGGAGAAAAATCGCGCCTCAAAGCCCCTTCTTCTCACCACCCCCATTCATAGTTCCAAACCCTCCAGCCTGCGCAGGTGCAGGCCCACTAGCGAAGCACCACTGCCTCACAAAGGCCTGGTAGATCGAGTCCGGGTCCCTGATATCGTCGAGCGAATTGCGTCCAGCAGCGGGACCTCCAGGTGACACTGGCGAGGCGAAGGGGACAGGTGGAACACCATTCGCCGCTCCGTTAATAGGAGGTGAGAGGAAGCCAGGTCCAGGCTGACGGCGAGGAGCGAGGGTAGACCCGAACGATGACACCGAAGGCGAAGCTGTAGGCGAGGTAGGCGACTTGAACATTAGACCAAGACCTTGAGGGTCGTGACGATGATGACCATGCCTCTTCCTATGCCCACTCCCCGACGAGCCAGATCCTCCAGATCCAGAACGAGCAGTCACACTCGATCCAGAGTCACTTCCGCTCCCCGCCTTCGCCTGAACTCCGTCTGTAGCACCAGCAGCGAGCTTGGCCTTCTCCTCTGCGGTAGGTGAAGGCGCGCGGACAGGACTTGACTTGCCACTCCCCGGCATCGGACTCCCAGGACGCCTCCCACCCGTACCTCCCGGCACACTCGTGCTCTTCTCCCTAATGTTGTCCAACAACTTCGAAGGCAACACACCCGCGTTCACGTTGGGCATCGGCGGGAGAGCGATCGGGGTCACATCCCCATCCACGACAGCCTTCTTCTCAGTATCCTCTTCCTTCTTCTGCTCCTCAGCGTTCTCTTGGGTACCGGCATTCANCCTNTGNGCCCANCCAAACNCCACCNTTCGTCATTCCCCCNGCAAGGAGACTCGAGAACGGCGGGCTGGTGGCCCATCATCGCACCATCNCCGCCTTCCATGAAGTTAGCGAAGACAGGGCTCGTCATCGCNCTCAACGCNGTCTCNGGGCTNGAGCTGGCAGTCNGCGACCCAGGTCCATCAGGNTTNGGNTTGNCCAGGCATAGGCGAGATCGGCAGTGGACTGAGCAAAGAACTGGGGTTCAAGTTCNCCGAGGGAGGAGGAATAGGGATCGCAGTGGGTCGAGGAGTCGCACGTCCAACGGGCTCAGCATCATCCAAGACATCTTCATCCACTACTTCAACTTCNCCCTTCGACTTGTCNTCGNCACCCTCTCCAGAGTCGTGCAACCACCTCATCTCATCGACGATACTCCCAATCGTAGGCGTAACCAGGGGNCTCGTCATAGGTGTAACCTCGCTCCCACTCGAACTCGAATTCGAGCTCGCATAGCTCGCCGTNGAGCTCGTACTATTCGACCGACTCGTAAGTCCATCAGCCTTGGCTTCTCCATTCACGGTAGTGGGCTTGGCAGGGACAGACAGCGAGTTGGCGTTGGCATCAGTATTGGTGTTCGTCGAGGTGGGCTTGGGCTGAGGAACAGGGACGATAAGNGGNGCAGGCTTGACAGGNGCNGTNGGCGCNGCGTAGTTCCTCAGNTTCAACTTCTTCAGCCGCTCAATCGTCGTCTCAGCCATNGCCTTNGTCGCAGCCGCACTCCTCACAGGCCAAGGATTGGGTGCCCCGTTTTGCGTCGTCGGACCNCCNGCNTATGGCGTAGCAGGAGCACTCGTGCTGTTGATCCCGGGTATCGTGCCATTGGCGATCGACGCGTTNGGGGTAACGTTCGACGAGTCNAGNGAGGTGGAGACGGAGATNTGAGGGGGAGATAAGGACGANTGNGAGAGCGACTTGTCNAGGATGGACATNGGCGGCGGCGTGCTCGAGCCAAACAGAGCTGCGATAAGAACAAACGATCAGATAAGGCNATCGCTNTATNAGAGNAAGTGGGAGNACTCACGAGGATAGCTAACAGCGTTCATCCTCTTCCTACCCTGCANACCCTCCTTNTCCGCATCCTCCTTCACNTCCTCCTCCTCCTTCTCCTCAACTTCTTCCTTCTTAGGCGCCACACCACCNACAATCTCCTCTCGCTCCGTGAAGCCAACCCTAAAGTTCGNATGACCATTGTTATCCCACCACTCACTTCCTACACCNACACCAACACACACGCTCCTCTTCCTAAGGAGCTCCTCAACCTTCTCCCTTCCCTTCATATACCTCTCTTGNGCAGCACCACCATGNTGAGGCGCACCAGCGATNCCNGANATGATCGTNGCCAGCATGGTNCCATCAGACGTNCCAAGAACNTCAGCTGCAGGCGNCTTGCCCGCTNCGCTCGNNGAAGAGTTGAANGCCGAAGTACGGAGGGGAACGGCGATAGGCACACGAACGACGCCGGGGACAGCGAANCGGACGACCATCCACATCGTCCTGTTNACCANCGACCGGCTCCTCGCNTAGTCGCTNAGNTCGATAGTAAACGTGAATCGGTCCCATTGCGGGTTGACTGCAGGNACAGTCGAAGGGGCGAGCGTNTGAGGCCGGGTGGTGTCGTCTGCCAAGGAAGNATCTATATAAAGCAAATAGGGGTCAGCTTAATCAGTATCACGGCGATTGCAATTACCGGTGCGATTGAATAGAGNNAGCAGACAAATGAAGGAACGAAGGACAGAACGATGATAGTGCGCNCGCGAAGAGAGCTCGAAAGGGGACGACAGGTGGCTNGGAAAGCGATAGCGAGAGGCCATAAAGACACAGNAAGAGAANGATTGAATGAGAATGAATGATGATGANNAACTCACCTCCCCGCATTACACCAACCCACCGCTCNGGCAGCCTCTCCAGACTCTCCTTATAACTCGCCTTCACCTCNCTCGTCGTATGCCACTCNTCCAGCGTGAACCTGACGCTGACGTGNTTCTCNAACGCCAANTTCCTCACAATNATACTCCCNGTGAGNGTCACCTGCGTCTTCTTCTCCTCACTACCAGGCTCGACGATATCGGANGACGACGACANCTCGACGCCCTCNAGGAACACGTTATCGAACAANCCCAGGTCCCTCCTNGGCATCACGCTCGTCTTCTCCCTATCCAACCCATACACCCTCTTCTTCTGCACACCCATCTCCCGCTTCGCACCTTGGACAGTCCCAGGCACCTTACCCGTATTTGANCGAGTAGGAGGTGCGATCCGGGGGAATGGGTACCCTCCAGGACCCTTGCCCTGAGGCTGAGAGGCCTGCTGCCTTGCACTACCGGCAGCGGTGAACCGATCCCACGGGTTGACGTACCCGCCCCATCCCCAACTCGTATTGGCGTTATAGCCCCTATATGTGCCACCACTACTGCTGCCCCAG
>JANDKE010000863.1:0-19042 GCA_027627275.1 Coprinellus aureogranulatus | reverse complement strand
CTCCGTGCATGGACCACCTCCAGGCATCGCCCATCCCGCGCCGAGAAGGGCATATCCCCTCATTCGCCTCGCCGTTCCCTCGCCGTTATCCCCTCTCGAACTCCCTGTCGCTTTCACACCGCCATCCCGGCAGTCCGCGGCCTCTGACTCGGATTTCTGGCTTGCGCCAGAGGTCTCCCTTTCACCACAATTTACCTTCGACGATACCATGCACGGGAGACACCCGCTTTCTCGATGGATGTATGCATTTGCGCGGGCTGCGAACTCCTAGCATCGCGCTTAACCGGGAGGAACTTGATATTCGGGTACAAGGGCATGATGGAGTGGTAGGACGTCGAATAGGTTGTATGTATGGCGGTTAATGTGAACCATAATGGACCTACAGTTCTCTGTTGCGTGCATGGGTACGGTGCTCTGTACACAGCGAGCTGTTGGCATATATCCGGAGCATCTATATTCATTCCGGTATGCTGTCTGGGTCATTATGCTACGAATTCAATCCTGGGTGGGCCTGATTTCGCCACTTTTTGTCTACTTTTACGGGGTAACCACCCTTCCCCTTATGTCCCAATTGTGACTCAGATCGAGGATTATCACCCCGCTTCCTAGTCAGCCTATCATATGTGTTGGAACGAGGTAATTAGACGTGTCCGACGTTTAGACTGGCCAGATCAATAGTATTGAGCCGGGGACTCTTCTTACGAGTTTATGTCAATTTAGGTATTTCTTCATCAGCTCCGAAGGATCTCCTCGCGTTTACCGTCGGCACCCTTCTTTTCTGTATAAGGCATCATTGACTTGACCGCCATACCCTCCCCGTTTTTGGCTGTGGATCTCGTTCTGGTGGATCGAGATTCACCAGTGTACAGGCACTCCGAACCTGGTGAATAAAAGGTGCGTCCTTGACCATTCCCACTCGCCTTCAGTCGACACCGACCGCCGAGAGTACAATGAGTTTCCTCCATCTCACCCAACGAGCCGGACCATTTTCGGAATATCGACATAGCCAGTTCCTGAATCCAGAAGACATCATATTGTACAGTGATCTCGGAGACGCTTTGGTGCGCGTTCCATGGTATGCTCCCTTCGCATTTGCGTGATGCTCTAAGTTGATGAGTTCTTTAGGCCGCTCAAGGACAACGAAGAAAGGGTAGCGCCAAAGGACCTTTTGCCGTGGCTTCAGGAGCACGATGTGTATTGGCCGTGTTTCTGCGTTCGGAATGAAGGTCCTATTTCATGCAAGATCGTTATGAAACCTGAAGATGGGCCCGTCATGGCTGTATGTCATGAAACGCCGTCTGTGTGCGCGTTTGAGCGTGCGTATTGAGCATCTGGTCTTTCATTGAACTGCTATTAATCGACCGTCTACTCCTTGATAGTCAACCTCACCAAGATCCATAGGCTCACCAATATCGAGGCGAAGTTTGACCACCTCAAGCCCTCCGGCCGGTATTGGACTTCTGGGGAATTTAAGAGGGCCATGGGTCCCTATCTCGAGGTGTTCGGCTACGCCTATCATCACCTGTCGGTCATCAAGGAGGAGCTGGACGAGGAAGATCCGCCTATTTTTTGGGGTTACTGTGGCGATTCCGACCTAGATGTCGAGCAGGATAGTTCTAGGTGGGAGGAGGCAATGAAGTCTACATGGTTCGATAGGTACACTAGGATGTATCAGTAGCCGCGCACTGTATCAAGTAGCCCTTTGACGGTCGTGTATGTATATCTCTGTGGGCGTCCTCTGATGTTCATGAGAAGCAAATACTTGATTTGGATTCACGCACATGGCCACGTTCGGCAGCTAATTCGCTGCGGACCTGCGAATCTCCCACTGTCTACTTTCTCTTCCCGTTGCATCTCCCAATGAATCGTCAATGTCCGAGGGGCCCGTATTTTATTCTACGTCCTGTATTTTCAGATTCATTCTCGCTGCTGGCCGCTGCGTAGCCTGAGATTCCGAGATTGGGTAGATCCATCGCACCCCGTGCTCAAGAGGATCGACAGTATCTACCTGACGTATTTAAAACGCTCGGTACTCGCTTCGGGGTGAGCCATACTCGTCTCTTCATCCCCTTCTCTGCACTAAGCCCTCACGTCGAATTCGCACCTCGCCCATATATCACGACGACGGCGTCAGACCGTATTGGACTCAATGACCTCAGCTGGTACGAGTAGTTCAGCATATAATGTCTGCCTCGATTTGCTGACTGGTTTGCAGCCTTTCCGTGGTTCAATTTTCCTGCTGAGATGCGACTCGAAGCGATGAGGCGCATGGACTTCCAGTCCCTTGTCGCGTTCTCTCAGGCCAACATGGGAAGCTGTGTGGAGGCAAAAAACTTATGAAGGAGCGAGTCAAACAACGCCTCGGAACCTTCAACATGGATTTCGACCTCACCATGAGCATGCTGAAGGAGTGCAACGCATTTATATCCGGGTCGGTCGCCCTCGTCGTTCTCTTTCCGGAGGACGACCAGTTCAGCCCCGACAACATCGACATATTCGTGGATAGTGCTCATATCGCCTCGATGGAGAAGTTCGTGGAAGACCGCGGCTACATAGCGTCGCCCTCCGAGCCTGTAAACGATCCCCCTCCAACTTCTACCACTCCCCAGCCACCGTCTCAGCTTCCGAGAGGCGTTAGCTCTGTGAAGCGCCGGTACCTGGTCCAAGGCCGCAAGCGCCTTAATCTGTATGAAGTTCACCGTTTCCACCAAAAGCCCTTCGAAATAATAGTCGAGTTCTACAATACCCTCGTCATGAACGCGATAACCCACGCTGGGGTGTGCTGCGCCTATCCGGAGCTCACGCTGAACAAGATCGGATTGCTCAGGTTGGGTACAGTGGGACGGTACACGACAATGGCAGCGACGCGGTATATCATGAGGGGTTTTCAGGTGGCGGCCGGCTGGAGGGACTCTCGGGTGAAGGACATCATCCCGTTCGGACACGATTGCTTTGCCTACAGGTGCTGTCCTCGCTTAGGTCGCTGGGCGAGGTCCCGGAAAGGTTTCCTTTGGCTCTCCTTCGAACTCGGTACAGACCTTCATGATGTGGTTCCCGATTTTCGGTGGAGTTTCTTCCCGTTGGACGATTTTTATGGCGTATATCCTCTTGCTGGATCCATTCACCTTTGCGACCCTTATTTTATGTTGTAGTCCTCATGGGCCACTTCCCTGGTCTTTCGCACTGTAGTACTCATATCGTTTCTTAGAACGCCGCCACCGCAGGCACTCTTGAGGACTTTGCTTCCAACTATATAGGTCGAACTGGGTCTCATTTGAATGTAACAATACGGTCAGACGCCGTAGTCGAATGTAATGGTAGTAGGGTCTTCCTGCGAAGGGCCGATAGCTATGTAGTGAGAGTCTTTCAAACGTAGAGAACACACCCCGCGCCTAGTGCTGAAGTCGCCTTTGAGTATTACCACCCGTGTGGGAGGGCCATGAGCGAAAAGGGCAGCGACCACGTCTCTCTGCATGACCTGGACTAAAGCGCTGTCGTCGAGTCTGAATCGTCCGAAAGTGCGTCTCAACCTGGCGATACACTGGGTTATGTATTGCACCACTGGCTCAATACGATTAGTTCATGCGGTGGAAGGGGACTGGGTCACATATCGTGCTCACCAGCTGTGTGCGCCGTCTGACTGGGAAGAACTGTGACATCCCTATGGTGGTGAACGATTACTAGAGCTATGCCCCCGGGATCCATTCTTTGGCAGCGGTAATGTTCAGCAACGACGCAATACGAGACGAGGGCGAACATACCAGGCTGTATTAATCGCAAGCTAGGTTGAACGCAATGGGTCTCCACTCAAGGAGATGGAGCCCACTCTCAAGACGGCGGAATCCTAGCGAGGGATCTCGATATGGAGTGCAGATTGAGATTCACCCCATTTCAGGGCGTTTCTGACGGGGACTACCTCGCCTTGCTTCGGGAAGTTCTGCTACCCTTCCACAGAATGGTTCGCCCGTAGTACATCCTACCAACCTTTGACTATTTCCGCTGCCTCTAGTTCTTGATGGAGGCGGGAAGGTGTAAAAGACAGCGGGGAAATTATTATCAAACCGTATATTCGGTCTCAGTCAACTCGCCTTTTTCGTAACGCCGCTTCGCAGGTTCTTCCGCTACCAGCGCGTTTTCCTGGTTGCCTCCCCGCGCGGCTTCCCCAACTACCGCCTCCAAACGACAACGCCGTTGAATGGAACCTCCCTTCCGCAACGTTATTAGGGCCCCTTTTGGAAATACAAGACACGACCACTGTATCGAACGTAGAATCTCCGCGGGACGTGCACGATGGTGAGCTGAGGGCGCGAACGTCGCGAGGACGATCGGGTGCAGCGATGGGAAGGAGTCTCATATCTGCAAGTGCGCTTATTGTGAGCATGGTGGCTAGCGTGCTCACTAGTACTATATATTGACCGCCCCAGGTTGTGGACACAGATCCCCTCCTTTCCAAGCACGCACCGTATTATCACAAGTTGCTACGCACACCTCTACTCACCCTTAGCCTTCCATGTCCGGTGAGTAACTCGGTCCTGTAGTCACTTACAAATGCACCATATTCATTCCCCTCTCAGTGTCCCTAGACGAACCCCGCCTCCCTTATGCATCTGTTGCCGGATGTTGGCTGTGATGAACTTCCAGCAACTGGTCGAAATTGGGGTCCTCAATAAGGCCACAAGGGCCGATGCCAAGTTCGAAATGCGTCGGAGAATTGACAGACAATTGGAACACTTCCGCCTGGATCCGTCCGCGGTCTTCAAGGCCATGGAGAAGCACGGAGCCTTGATATCCGGGTCTGTCGCCCTCGCATCCATGTTCCCCGACGAAGAAACCTTCTTTGGAGGCGAAATCGACTTCTACGTTAACGCGAACTCTCTTGCTCAGTTCGTGAGTGATATCCGCGCCAGTTCTCAGTATGAAGTTGTCAGTAACCGCCCAGTTGCCGGAACCCGTACCCCACCGAATACCCCTGTTGCAGGATCACGATCCCCTTCCCTCCCCGACCAACGTGACGAACTTTACCCCTGCGTGTACGCCACCCGGATAGTATGGCTTCAGGACAAGAAAGGGGAGGAGAGGACAATGACCGTGGTGGAGACCTTCCACGAGGAACCGTTCCGGATCGTTTCCACTTTCTATTCCACCTTGTTGATGAACGCTATCACACACCTTGGCGTGGTCTGTTTCTACCCAGAGCTGACAATGGCACGTGTGGGTGTGGTAAAACACTCTGTATTGACGATTCAACAACGTATTCGCGACAACGTCCTCAAGTACGGTGCTAGGGGTTTCAAAATTACGTTTGGGTGGAACTGTCCGGAGATCCAGAACGCGATTGGGAAGCACGTCTGCGGTCAACACAGGTGTTGTCCTTGGACTGTTCGCGACACAAGAGCCGACAGTTCCATGTTGTGGATGGCTTACAGGGAGTGTGTAGGCGTGAGTCGGAAGGAGGTGGTTCCCGCGATGAGGTGGAGTCAGTATGTCGTCCATGAGCTGTGGGAGGAAGAGGGTAGTTCGCTCACGTGCCAACGTTGCCGCACTGGACCCGCCGAAGACTCTTCAGATTAGTGTGTCCGTTTTCTTCTGCCCATTCTCTCACCGTCGTAGTGGCAGCCATACCTGATAATTATCGCTGGACGTCTACTTCCGTTACCTATAACATGTTCTGTATACATCTTGACCCCGCATTGTGGATCCTTGTTGAACCCCGGAAGCTAGAGAACATCCGCCTTCTTCGGGATCCCCAGATTTTCCATCGGAATTTGATGACGTCACCCGTTCCCGTGCACTTCTGGTAGCGATGATAAGGCGTGCAGGTTGATGGCAACGTGGCTTGAACCAGCAATCAAAGCGTCGTCGTCGTCAGCTTCTTGGTTTGCTTCTTCCATGAATACGCCTATCTATGATTCCTGCCACCGTATTCTGAGTCTAATTCAGCACCTGTTCACCTCCGGTCGCCTTCTTGTTCTGCTGCCTTCGTACCTCGGGGATGCTTGGTTCGGCTACGTGTGTATGCGTCAACCCCCGGTCAGCCGTTACATGGCCTGATCTGCCCAAGATGAAGATCTGGTCGAGATCATCTGTTTACTGGCGGATCCTCCTTCCCTGCTGAGTTGCGCGTTGGGCCTCTTAAGCACTAGACTCGATGTTCACACGCTGTATACACCTACTTTTCATCCGCCTCTCCAACCTTTGAACCAACAACATGCGAGTCATCCAGCAATCCCGTATCAACGTGTCTTTACAGCAAATCATGGGTTTGTTGATCATTCTGAACACCCGGACTACTTTCGGTCGCCTCATCGACATCATCATGGTTCTGGACATACCTATCGTATTGCCCCGTACCCTCGTCGAGTCTGATTGTGGGACTGGAGTCCAAGATTCTCATCGCGGAGATACTTACCGAGGTGAGCACTTGATGACTTCTGTGTTTCGCCTGTATTCAAGTTCCTATGCTCTAGGTGTCCGTGACAACTATAGTACCTGTGCTACCGTTGATGAAGCCAACGAATCTTCGACCACTGGCGAGGAGTCTGACGACACAAACAGCGACCCTATGGGTAGTGAAGGTGACTGGGTGGACGATCCCAGTGCTCACGACGGGGAGGACAACGGGAGCGAACTTTCGTACACCGATCCTAGCAGCCCTCGTTACAGTCCGATTAGCCCCGACGTCCCCAACAGAGTCAGTTCTGACGCCACGGTCATCGCCCCGCACCAAGCCACCCAAAACCAGGCGAATGCCACCCAAGGCGAGACCGAGGCTGTTAGAGGTGGGCTCGGGCTCCATATTCCGATCCCGTCAGGGATTTACACCCAGCTCAATTCCTACACCGGTACCTCGTTGGGTTTGTCCCATATCGCTATCGTACCTGGCATTGGCAGCCCTCCACCGGCTCAAGGGCCCGACCGTCTTAACCTGATTCGCCCCTTTTCGGCTATCGCCAACGATTTGCCGGAGGTGGCGGCGTCTGCCAAAAGAAGACGCACCGAGCCTCCTACGGCCCCTCTAGACGGCGCTGGAGACGTCTGGTACTGTATTTTACGTGGGAAGAAGGCGGGGGTGGTACACGCGAAGTATGCCTATCTCCCCTTTGCTTAACGATTTGTCAAGCTGATTTTCTGTCCCAAGGGCCACCGCGGACGCTCTGATGAAGGACATCGACGGGGCTGTATGCGTGGAGAAGCCTACTTTCATTATCGCCCGGCAATTCTTCCTCAACGAGTGGTTTTGTGGTAGGGTATACAGCGCCGACGGAGACATAGTTGGCCTTGAATTTTGATGGACGACCTGTTGCGTACCTGTTCTACCTTCTAACGAGAAAAATACATACGATTACTTTCAATTTGAATACCGAGTGCGGTTGCCGCCTTACTTGATGATCCCTGCCATTTTTTCCAATGTATTAACCTGTTGTCCTATGGTCTGATAGTCTGATTCTCTCCCCTTTCTAATACGATGTGGCTTTCTCTGCGTGTTTGAATGTATACCGGGCGTCTTGGAAGGGGCTTAATTGCATTGTCGATGAACTTCAACCCAGGGTACGCCAATCCCTCGAGGTGAATGCGGCGTCCCGATCCAACCAACGATTTCTCCGCGAGCTCGAATCTCGATTCATTTGAAGTTGTGAGAAGATCCCCTGTTCGGCGTGGCATCTTCCATCTCATAGCCCTCGATCCCCATATTCAGTGTGAGAGCCAGAACGAGATCTCACTTCCGTAGAATAGTGCTTCTGTTCGAGTCTGTTTATGGGTACTCATTAGAAGGCGGTAACTGCGAATAACCCTCGGGCGTATGGAATGTGGCGAGGTCCCACTGTGCATGCACCTGATACGAACCTACACCAAAACCGGGATTCACCTGGTATCTTCCGCCTGACTTAATGATACATGCTGCCGCCTTGGTCGATGGGAAATCTCTGATCTCGCACCAGACAACATGTTCTTAGACTCGCCCCGTGGTATCAGATATATGGGTGCCGATCTATTCCCACTTACGATGCGAGATCCCACTGGCGGCCAACCCCTTCCGTATAAAAACAGCAAAATGAGTTCAGACCAACTCCCTAGACCCAGTCTAACACTACTCGCCCCCTTCGCAACACCTGTTACCTTTCCTAGCCCTGCGCTCAGCTCTCAACACTTCGTTCAACTCGACAGCTCAAAGACACACCCTTTACGTCCAATCTATCCCATCCCCTAATCGCCTTTCCCGTCGACGTCCGCCTCACTTATCCCAGCTAATCCATTCAAGCAACATGAACCCGATCTGCGTCGAGATATACGAGAACATTCTCGTCCAGCTCGCTGGCAACTCAGCGATGGGGCATGCCCTGGAGAAGAGGGCTACCCCGTTCAACGAGACTATGCTCCCATATCCGACGGATCGGACCGATCTGGCCACCATCTGCACCAGAGTCTCCAGCCTCTTCTACGACCTCGCTATCCCACTGGTCTGGGAACATCTCGTCATCAACAGCAACGAGGACCTTGAGCTTTTACTCCGTCTGATAGAGGATGGCACCTTCCGCGATGCACGCCAGCCCATCCAGAATTACACCACCCGCATCGATTTCAGGTCGTGGAGGCGGGTCGACATGGGGCGGTCGTTGTTATTGCTGTCCAAGCTTCCGAACATCCAGGTTTTGACCGTGGAGTGTCGATCCTACGTGGGTCCATTATGGCGACACCCATTAAACAACATATTCTACCGCGAATTGCCAAGGTGGTGTCCGAACCTACGGCGACTGCACCTGCTCGACACCCAGGAAGCTCCTACGATGGCAGAGGTTGCCTATCTCTCCCGCAAGTGTAAGGAGTTGCGCTACTTTCATGTTGTCCACTTGAGCCTACCGCGCCAGCTGGTCCTGGGCGCAGAGGAAGAAGGAGGTTCCGATGAAGAGAGCGACGACAGCGGTGCAGGAGAGTGGGTTACGCAGGAGCATAGGGTTGAACCTGACAGTGAAGAATCAGGCAGTTGTACCAACTCAGCGCTTGCTCTAGACAACGTGGCCTACGACGATGAAGACAGCGGTGATGGGGTCCAGGAGATCGAAGGGTCGCAGGTCGTCAGACGAGACTCTCCAGAAGATGACGATGAAGATGCAAATCCTCTTGCCTTTGGATTCCATAAGCTGGAGTATCTTGCGCTGGGCACGGGCAATGTCCATGGTAGCTTGGCCGAGCGACGGAGCATCGGTATACTCGTGGCAGCCCTGGAGGACCACCGTCCTGCTATGACTAAATTGCAGCAAGTCGCTGTGTACGTTCCGTTGGAAGCCTTCAAGAACCAGTTGACCCCCTTCAACGATGTCGTCAAGACCTGCGTACTGCACATGTACTACAGGTCCCAACCCCGATCCTACTCACTCTTCCCTAACATCCGGAGGCTCATCGTGGTAATCCACACGACCTACATCTCCATCCCGCTCGGAATGGAAAGTCTCGAGGAATTCGAGATCCTCATTCGTCGTCCAGCATTCGGCGCCATCGTCTGTAGCCCCCGAGTGGTTACTCGAATGATATATACGGCGAGGGCAATGTTGGACGTACTCCTTCGAGATCAGTATCCAAACTTGAGGAGGGTAATCATCTGGAAGGGTTCGTCCGTGCACAACGATCCGATCGACGAACTTTTGTCCAGGTATAAGGATTCGTTTGCGACGAAGGGTTTGAGCTTGGAGGTAAAGACTAGGAATGTCGTGCCCGCCCTTGTCAGCAGACGATATCCCTCCCTTGTATGAACAACGGACCTAATAGTAGTGGCATGGGTTGGATTATGTCGGAATATCGTGTACCTGATTATCTACCACCACGAATTTACTGCATTAGCCTGAGGTACAAGTACCTGGGTCATTCGGGTTTCTTAGGTTCCGCTATAGTTGCGTACGCTCACCTTAGACCGCTGAACGTAAGCCCGTCGGCAGTGCGCGAGGACTTGGAGATTCTGCTGCCCACTGGTGGCGAGGGGTGACTGCGTAGTACGGTCAGTGGAAGAGCCTCTCGGTTCGCGTGCCGTGATTGACGTCACTTTTTCCCGCAGACCACGTTGCTGAGCGTGGAAGTTGAGGAAATCAGGAGCTTGTGATCCGTCCACTACGAGCCCTCATCCTCCTATACCGTCCGTTGTGAGGAATCCCCCGACAAAATACGTTAAACCTACTCCTACACGCTTTGACCAGAAGATTTTTTGCTGCACTTCGACGAAAGAACCCACCGGAGTATGTTCAGCTTCTTCCTCGTGGACGATTCGCTCATTTGGGTATATCTCAGAGCGCCCCGATTACGGGACAGACTAGAGCGTGCCGAGCGTACACAGGAGTCGTCTTCGAGCACTTCGCAGTTCAGCACAGCTCGTTAACCACCAGCTTCCAGTCCTCGTCAGGCTGTTGAAGCCATTCATGAGGACTTCTCCCGTCGCTTCAAGATATCTAGTCATTTGCCTCTGTTAGGCTCGTCCTCGCACTCCAAGAGTGCTATATCCAAGCTTCAACCCGGTACCGACTCGATCCCTATCTGAAGAACACCCGACCCTGTGCAGCTCTCCGACGTAACAGGAAGCTCATATTGTGGTTCAATACCGCAGGCCGCCCCTCAGCATCGCGAGGAGCGCGGAGGCGGACCGCGGCAGCTATTTGACCATCGTAAAGACGATCCTGTCCGCTTCTCTGTCCTAACTCTTCCTCACGGCTCATCGTCTCACAATCACCCCACCCCGACCCCCAAGTTCTTCGGCGACCACATGTCGGCCTCGTCGACATCGTCCTACGCCCCTTCCGTTTCCTCTTCAAGTTTCACCCTTTCCTCGACGACCGATGGATCTTCGGCTTCTTCGCTCCTCAACCGTCCTAGTCAAGCTACGGACGACTCGGCGAGCTCTATCGAAGAAGCTGAAACGCTTATATCGTGCAATCACCCCACCTCGATACCAAGGTGAAGCAGGCGGAGGGGGCAGGAGATGCGGAGGAGGGGAACACAGGCCGTACCCTGCTAAAGGGGAAAGAGGTCATCAACTCAGAAGGGGATACGAAGAAGTGGCGGGGATGGGTTGCAGACCATAAGGAGTACGTAGCCGCAGCGTCCCTTTCCGTCATTTTACTAACCGGAATCCATGCTTACAGACTTGCCGAGACGATCCATGACCTCCTTCAGCACCCTATCGACCCGAAGGTGCCTGTCTCTATCCGCAGCATTCCCCACAAGTACAACATCGTTGGCCGGCTATGGACATTCGCCTTCCACAATATCCTCGAAGCCCTTCGTCGTGCCTCCTTCATCTCCCGCGTCGCTCTCTATCTGTTGCAAGACTACATTTATTACGCCTACGTCTTCTACATCGAATTCCTCGAAGATGGCATATTTTCATGCTTCAAATTCAACTGGTTGAAAACACTCAATGATCTGGCACGGTACAAGATGGCCGTCTCGGCTATGTCCAACGGTGCCATCTCATCCCAGAGTGGACTCGCTACCGAGGCTGACAGGGAAACCTCCGAGAAGTACGCAGTCGCCAATACACTTGGTGTTCCCAAGGTCTCGAAGAAACTCATAGCGACCGGTTGGCAGCCCGGATTGACGATAGCCCTTATCCCAGGGTTGGCGTCGCCACAGCGCGTTCCATGGAACTCGAGCCGGTGGAGGAACGACGGTGGAATATTGCGCAGGGCTGGTACTGCGTCGGTCTTGCAGAGCAGTCTAGGAATGGTAAATTGCACCATCGACTGGGCTTGCTATATCGGGAGGTATAATCCGAAGAACTCTGTGGCATACACCATTTTCCGAAAAGGTATTATTTCATGACTTCATTCGACGCCGCGATCTGACCTATACGTTGGCTTTTATCTTAGATAGTATGACCAACTTTCACCCCTTCCCCACATTCCGCGAATGCATGTTGCCCGTCTGTGCAGCCGCTTCGCAGCCTAGTAAGCGCTCATCGCTCAACGCCTGACGCACGTTCCCGGATCTTTGGTCGCCCTCCATGGCATACCCTTCACAAGGATCCAGCTCAACCTCTTCCAACCCGCCCTCATTCGTTTCATCGAACGAATCGACATTGAAGGTGCAGGCGAGAAGGTGTCGATCTTGATGGTGTGGTGAACATTGCCGAGCTTTTGCGGTATCGACGTCGCAGACCGGTGTGTTGCCGATACTCGGGGTTGTCAGGCCAAAAGACGCGACAGGCGCACCGCAAGCGGCTACGATGCACGTCACGGTGAAGAAGTCGGCGGTGGGTGTACTCGGAACGAATAGTACTAGAGGATATGCTGGAATTAGGCGCCATTCCTGATCACGACATGCGCGATTCGCCTAGTATCTCCTCAAGCCACCGGCATTTGACGCCTCCCTCGTTGACAACCGACCTTCCGGTCTGCCCTCCATCGTTTAGATACGCCCTCCAATTACATTCGCATTGTTAGCCCTCGTCTTCCTACGTCCGCTTCGTCCATCGACTGCCTACGTTCAGTCAATCCTTAATCCCCGCCCTATTGAGTTTTCCCATTCTTAACGACGACCCTCGAACATCCAGCTGCCCTCAGCGTCCTCGAACGTGACGCTTCTTGGCAAGAACTCGCTCCAATCAGAAGGACAATACCGCGTCGTGTTATGACCTCGCAAGGCCTTCTCGAACTCGTCTGCTCCTGCAATCTCAAACGACCGTTGGCAGATGCTGACCAATGGCGTCTTCCTCCGCTTTAGAAGGGTTAGTGCATGAAGAGTGCGAAGTGGGTCGGCCGTAAAGTGTTCGAGATGCGGTACTGGTAGCCCGAAGAAGAGCGTAACGCAGAATCGGAGCTTCTGGAGCTGAACGAGGGCTCTGAGGTATCGGATGGGACTATTGGGGGATGACGAGGATGAAGATGGTGACGCAGTGAAGCGCGTTGAGAAACATCGTATTTGTCGGGCAGCAGCGAACGCCGATGGGTGCGTCGAAGGCTTGGAGTGGAAGAAAAGAACGAAGGAGTGGAGCTCCGAAAGCAAACTCGCGCAGAAGTCTGAAGATACAGCAATGGAAGAATAGTTTTGGTGGGTTTGAGCCTTGAGGAGGAGAGGAGGCGGTGGAGTAGGAGGTGGAATGGCCATACCATGGAGATTGAAGAGGTTGATATGGTTGAACTTTCTTCGGGGACGACGAGGTGAAAATATCTCGGATGAGATCAAGGCACTTAAGGTAATCGTATTCACTTTGTTTCCCACTTGAATTTCTTTTGCTGAGGGTAATATCTCTTACAGGCAAGCCAGCGCTACTTCAAGGACCTTTTGTCTTCTTCTCGGCGGTCCTCTGCCGCTTCCTAGTGCTCACTCCCCCCTTTCCTCCCCTGCTCTGGCAAACAAAGACCGTCGACAACCGCCCTGCGTTGAACATAGTGAATCCGGCTACACCATCGTCGTCGCGGACGCCCACATCTTCCGCTCACCCCAATGATTATCCCCCTCGTCGAGAGCATGAAATGGACCGTAGTTGTTCCTCTTCCCCTTGGTATGGATCTCGGCGGTCGCCTCGGCATCCTTCCTCTGTATCGCTTCTCATCGTATCCCAAGGCAAGCGTCACCCACTTCATCGCCTCCTCCCTTCACCGTACAGACCTCCGCGGTGCCACTCCTACGCCTCATAACCCGCTTCCAGCGTTTGAAGGCAGGATATATCATCTTGGTGTGGATATTGGGCTGAGTCTATCAGTCAGGTAGCGATAGAATATACCTGATATATATGTGAGAGCATAACTCAGATCCGCGCTCGTTTATCGTTCACGTCGCATATCTGATTCCTTATCTAGCGGGTCACTTATCGTGACGTGCAGCCACTCTAGTACCTCAATTATCCCCCTCTAGTGCAGATCCTTTATACCTTGGTCTACGAGGTCCGGAAGGTCGTTCCTTGACCAAACACTCCGATTGATTTTGGCTGCAGCGACCGATTGATCATACTCAAGGTTCCCCACCCGTCGCTGGCCTGCGTTCACGGTACGTTGTCGACTTTATCCCGCCTTTATTATGCAATTAATATAATACTTCCAGGGGCAGTAGTATCGGTGCAGTAATCGTGTTGACCGCTAGCACACAGGTCTCAACTATGCCCCCTTGTCAATGTCCATCAATGCCAATTTCTTTGTCGGCAACCGCCCTTCCTGCTCTTCATCCAGGTCATACCCCGCTCTCCTCTTCAACGTCCGAACAATGTGGGTCGGCCCAGTGTCATCTCCCAGCTGGATCCCATTAAACTGGACGCTTCTTCGCATACAACTCTGTCCGGTCAAGTTCAATTACCCAGTCAGCAATGTGGCTGGCAGTTGGTTCTCTGGAAGGCGCTTACCTGGGTGAACGTTCGGTCGAGGAGCATGACGCATCGTAAGGTAGCTACGACCTTCCATTCGTTTGCCTTCATCGGCACAAGGGCGAATGTGATCTGCGCTTCTACTATATCGCCGGACTTGAAGGTCACAGGGGATATAGGTGATGTTCTGCAGCTAGTCAGTACCCGCTTCATATTCTTTTGTGATTGTGCTTACTGCTTCCTCCCAGTTAGCTTGTTGGTCCTCCGTTCCAGGTACATCACGGTATTTTCTTCTCCATGGTAGTAGCTTCCGCCTCCCATTGTCGCTAGCACTCCGGTTGGATCAACATCTGGTGTGAATTGCACAGGCTGCCCTCCTCTTCCGTGTCGCGTCGCGCTGAAATAGCGATTCGAAACATCTAGGTACAGTCCTTGCGCATCTTCTCCAATAAACGTCGGCGGCTGAATGTTCGTGACAGACCTGTTATATATCGCCAAGATATCTTTAACAGACTGTGCGGCTCTGGAAAATGTGGGCGTTTTTAACCCGGATATGCGGATCCCTTGTCGCAAAAACTTGACCTTGTCTTGGAACCTGGGGCATCTTTCATCAGACGCTATCAGGAGGCAGCTGACTTAGCGCGCACGCACCTTCCCTTCGGCATAAATGGAGGTAAGTCTACGTAGACCAGCACGCCTTGTAAGTGCCAAACGACCTCAACATCCTCTACAGGAGCGTTCTCCTCGTCTGAGGCGTCATCCTTCGGCGTAACCATCCTCCTCATGGCGGCGATAGGGTCAGCCACCACCTTCGCAGTTTCGAAAATTATGTCCTGTGATACAACATATCAGATACTGACTCGACTCGTGTCACAGATCGTATTCACCCCGCCCCCATCTGCTAACTGAAAGCCTGCTAGCCTTTCGGTAGAGCGTTCTTGAGCTATCTTTTCCAGTTGCTCGGCGGCAGCTGAAAAATCGTAAAGCTGGTTCATACGGGGTGGAGCACGATGAGTTAACAGATACTGGGATTAGACGTAGTGGTCAGGGAGTATGTGAAGGTATCTTCGGGCCTTGGTGGAAGGCTTGAGCTTTTAAGTGCAACACGGATCGGCATCACTCGTGAACATCACCTATAGGTGCGCCCAGATCCCCGTGTCGTGCGCCCGGTCTCTCCTGAATCATGACAGGTGCATCATCATCTGGGAGTAGCGATCCATCCGTCTCGTTCTATCTACTTAGACGATGCGGTTGACGTCGCTCACCGCTCCTCGGAGGAAACTGGTAGAGTGTGGGCTTTATAGCTGACCCCACGGCGGAATCCAGATCTTCTACCGCTGGAGTTCTTGTACAGAATGAAGCGCATGCCGAATATGACAGTGGCTCAAATGTGGCAGATATCCTAATCTCCGTAGATATCTGGATGGCAACTTGGCGCCAGTTGGCATACTAGTTCGGTCACAACCGCTGCGAATTTGAAGTTGACCCGCCAGATCTCATCGTAACATCTGCTCAGACCTGAAGAAACCGAAGATAGACATATCGCTACATCAGGGTGCCGATTCCAATCTAAGCGGATCGCCGCGCTCGATCTACCACCATTAATATGGGCATACCCCTATGTCGCCCTCGTCGTTATAAAAGCCCACTTCCTCTGCTGCACTTTTCCTCACTCATTGAGCCTAATTCTCACCTGACTGAAGTTACAGTGCTATTCTCCTTTCAAGTCTATATCGACATTGCCTAACAAGCCATCACTACCGCGAAAAAGCATCCGATCAATCAAGCCAAACATGCCCCCCTACAAGAAGTCCGCTGGTCGTTCTGCCCACCACAAGTCTCGTGCCGTTGCGGATGAGGCTGGGCGGAACAAGTCTGCTAACTCTGACGACTATGTCATGTACGTTCTCCGTCGTCAGCCGATGTAACTTGCCCTAATACGTAGCACTACGTGGTCTGCAGGGAATCCGATGGCGAGTTCGAACGAAAGCAGAACGAGATAAATGCCAAGTTAGGGCTACCTCCCTTGGACTTCGACAACGATACTTCACCCACTCCGCCTAATAAGAGAAAGTAAGTGCACTGTTCAGCACCAGCTGCGTCCACTAACCCCTCCGTATTAGACGTGTCCCGACGGCCAAGGCTAGAGCTGCGCTCGAAGCCGATCCACCTTCGGACGGGTCTGTAGAGCCTCTTCCGAAGAAAAAGTACGTTGCCTCCCCACTGTCCTTGAGTTTTACTTACCTCATCCACGTCGCTGTATCTTTTATCAGGACCGTGTCGCGCTCCAAGAAACTTGTCACATCAACACCGAAAAGGCGCGCCGGGAATCCGCCTCCTGGCGCTCATCCAGCTAGTCTGGTTCGACTCAAATCCCCAGTTCAGTTACAGTCCTCCAGGCCAACGCCGCCTAAGGTCAAAAGGAAGTACGAATCATACAGCGACGCTGTTTCCCAAGGATCCGCGTCGTCTGATGAGGAGGAGACCCTGTCTTCTCAGGAAGAGGTCAGGCCTGTCTCCGTCGAAACAACCGCCANCACGACAATTCCTACCCAAATTGACGGAACTCAAGGGGAGCATTGCTGATTTTATCGACGAGTGAGTCGTACATTCGGCCACAGGTCTGAAAGGCAACTCAATGCTATGCATTACTTCAGTCGAGCTGAAGACGAGTTATCGGTCGATTCCGCCGAGTCTGTCGAGGACCCCGCCATCAGGAAATCTAGGCTCTCGAAGAAGAGAGGGTATGTCTAATCTATCTGTCTTCTTCACCAATATATCAGTTGACTGACCGGACCCTCTCCCCCAGTGCTGCACGCCCGAAAGCCTCTGAATCTACGACCGCTCACCGCAGGAAGGACGCCAGGCATACACGACAGAATGACAGCAACGTCACTCAAGTCCCAGACACCATCGTTATATCTGACGACAGCGACAATGGTCATAGGAAGAGCCAGGCTCGTGCTGCGCCTAGAGGATCCAAGGCTTCTGGCAGAAATAAAGGGACAGAATTCATACAAGACGACGACGAAGATCAACCTGCTGTGTCTTCGTCGAAGACATCGTCCGCTCGTCATCGTCAGAGCCATCGAGACGCCGGGGAACGCCAGAAGAAGGGTCGTACCAGCAGAGGACCCAGTCGGCTTTCAAAGGGCAAGAAAACAGCTGCGAAGTACCTCGACTCCAAGCGAAGACGTACAAATACCCACTCAGCGAATGACGATCGGTCCTTTCTATCTTCCGAGCGCAATCACGACGAATCCGTCTCGAGCACCCATCGTAACGCCGCTGGCGAACCTGATTGCGCGACCGACACAGACATTGACTGGCCATCTACCCCTGAACACAGCGCCAAGAAACGTTCGAATAAGGAATACTGTGGTGGCGACGAAGAAGGTAAAGTGACCGATCCCCCGGCGGGCAAGAAACTCCTTCAAGGTCAAGACGTATTCCTTGCTGGGACTTACGGATCAATGGAGCCTCTCAAGTAAGAATACGCCAGCCCTCAATGCCTACAGTCGCGCTAATTAACACATTCGCAGGTCTGTGGAGTTGGTACCCCTCTTCGGCAGCCAGGATCCTCCAGAGGAGGAGGGTCTCAAGCTGTCCGACCTGTTGAAATTGTACGAGTCGGGGCCTGCTTCCAGGTACCTTGCGAAACGTCTCCGGCAAGTTACCCTTTTTCAACAACAAGGCGTTCTCGTGAACCCATCACGGGCCAAGTTGAACAAAGTGACTACCAGCAGCTACGGATCAAGCACCTACTTTGTCATGCCCACCACTATTGTGCAACCTCGTAACGGCGCCCTTCCGTTTTACGCCTGCTTCATTATCACCGGTGTATGCGCCTATTGCTACCTCTTCAGACCAGCCTCGAAGACCCTCCAGACCCGGTCGATCACCGACCACCGCATCGGACTTTACCCTATAGAATATGAATACCAGCGGGGATTGACATACCTTGGTAACGTCTCCAGAAAGAGTTCGCTCAGGTATTCTTTCACCAGCGGCATCCTCGCATTCACCTCGAAAACGGAAGGTACGCATGTCTCACCTTATGTCAACGCCATGTTATGACTGACCCAATTATCCTTCTTAAGGGTCCTCCGAGTCTAACAACGCGAATTTCGGCGCATCCCCTGTGAAATCGGCTTTCCATCGCGATCGTGCTGTCCCTGCCGCTCAGTCGTCTTCTGGCAATCCTGTCCTGGAGAATTTGAGGACGTCGAGGTTCCCGGCCGCACTCAGCTACTCAGATCAGGGTACGTGCATACTATTACACTATCCGAATTCATGAACTCAACGTCCCATTTAGTCCCCATATTCGACGCACGAGGGACCAACTTTTTAACCGGCCCCTTTGACCTGTCTCTGATCCATACCCTGCCGCTGCTTAACGGGGATGTGGACGAAAGCTCCATCGTGACGGTTGGGTATACGAGCAATACCTATGTTTCTACCACAGGAAGCCTTGCCGGGGCTGACCTCTTGAGCATGAATGTCCAGTTTGTCATCCTTCATGCCGGACCCCCTGCTTGACTGGGTCTGACTAGGGCCACGCTCATGGACATATTTCGCCTGCAATCAGAGTATCTGTATATGTATAGGTCTTATCCTGCAGCGTGAATTTCATCGTATATTTGTGGTTTCGGATCTCTACCGAGCTCGTTGTGACCTGGGACCTGGGTCACCCGTCCGCCTTCCTGATCGGGAAGGAGGTTCACGCGCACGACAGCCTCGGCCTCGGCGCTTTCCAAATAC
>JANDKE010000862.1:0-19048 GCA_027627275.1 Coprinellus aureogranulatus | reverse complement strand
GAATTGAGTCCAAACTTTACAGCTTTTGCCGAATTTTTTGCCCGTCTTCTTGAACTGTTCTTCAGCTTTCTACATAGTCCATCAGCGATTGGCGGTCACTGAGACCCAGGCAAAGGACTCACATCAATCTTGTCAGACTGGTCGAAAATGGCTGCCATACGAAGATGAATAGTCTTGGAATCGTTGGCGCGAGCTGCCTCCTTGAAGACAGCCTCCAAACTCTCGTCTGTCCCGTAGACATTCTCCAGATTGAGCAGGGCTATCCAAACATTCAATCGCTCCCCCTCTTCACGGAAACTAATGGTCTTGACGGCTCGTCGCCCGACTTCCCTTGCCTTGTCAATCTCGGCAATTTGGAGCTGGAAGGACATGTACTGTATCCAGAGATACGAAGAGTTAGGCGAACCCAAAAGTAGGCGTTCAAAGTCGGAGTTGGATTCTGGGGTCTTGGTGTGCATATCTGCCGTCAAGTCTTCCTCAATCTCCTTCCGCTTCTTCTTCCTCCTCTTAGATGGCTCGTGTTCGCTTTCACTCTCGTCTGACGAACCATGGTCATCTTCGTCATCCGTTTCCCGGGACTCACCAAACCACTGGAAACCTTCTGATAGTGAGAGGGAGGGAACGGGTTTAGACGAGGCGGAGGATTTGGAGGACGATGGTACGGCCGACTGGAANGAGGGTGCTGGGACATCAGCGTCGATTTGCATATGCGCCTCGTNGTCGTCGTCGCTCTCTTGGTGANGATCCTCATCCTCGCCGTCCTCAGGAGCATCCATCTCTGCATCATCCATNTCTTCNTCATCATCTTCGACTACACCAAACGAACTTGGGGCANCATCATTGTCAGACGCTTCGCCATCTTCATCAAAGTCGTCATCTGCGAAGTGAGATGGCTTTAAGCTGAGAGAAATGCGTCCCTTTTCTGCAGCAATGACCATAGCCTTGACACGGTCCCCAACACGGAAGGTCTGGAGAGCCTCGCTAACGTCTGCCCCAGCGTTATCCGTGAGTTGGGACTTGTGGCAAAGACCGTGCAGCTTGGTGCCATCGATGTCGATAAACAGGCCGAATGGTTCGACTCTCTTGATGATACCCGTAATCTTCTGCCCCTCCTTAACACTGGTGCCAGAAGACTTGGACTCTCGCTTGAGGTCTCCAGACTTGAAAGTCAGCTCAACTTTGTTATNTTCGGCGTCGACGCTAAGAACGCGTCCCTTGACNAGCTGGTGCTCCTTGAACTTTGGCTTCCAGTCNTTAATGAACTGGACGGGAGTGTCAGTTTCTCATTAGGCGATAACAAAAGANAGCGGCTTNACCTCATCGAAAAGCTCTCGGATCTGCACCCGGGCGTCAATCTCGCGTCCGACTGTGACGAACAAGCCATGCTCAGCAATACTCTTCACNTAACCACGGACAGTGTCTCCAACATGCAGATCTGACGCGTTGACAATCTCCTTGTCGACAATGGCATGCTGCTTGTTGNNATTTAACCTGGACTCGCGCGTGGACAGGGTCACCTGCCTCTTGTCNNTGTCGATCGCCAAAACGCTGGCCCTGACGATGGTGTCNATCGGGAGGAAAGGTACACCCTTCTCGAAGTTGTCTGAGGTGTCGGTGGGATGAATGATACCGCCGACCTTGGCNGTAATTTTGACTAAAGTGCCGTTCCGAGTATGACGAGTTACTCTTCCGCCAACAAGTTGTCCAACAGCGAGTGTGTCNATGTTGATAGTGCCCTTTTCGGGAAGACTGGGTCGCACCGAGGGTTTCTTGGCGACAATGACAATACCCTTCTCGGGATTTCGGCTGACGACAAGGAGCTCATCGACCACGTCCCCAACGCGGAGGGACGCGTGAAGCTGTGCTGGGGACATCTTGCGGTTGTTCGCAAGGTTTTTGATTGACACCAATGCGCGCACTTTGCTGGGGTCCAGGGAAATGAGAACGTGCTCGGCGTGCACTTTCAGCGACCATGCCTTGCACCGAATCTCCAATCTCAACTGCACTGACGTCCGGAATCGGATCTTTGTCGGTGGTGGCTTGGCGAATGCTGGCGACAATGCGGCTGAGCTCCGAGTCGACGGTGAGGATTTGCACTCGGACGACACGTCCGATAGGGAATGCTTCAGAGAGATTAACATTGGGCGTATCACTAAAGAAACGCGAAAGTATCAGCGATTTCTGCAATGCATGCCGAACACGACCACGGACCTGGCTTCCCTAATTGGTACCATTGCCTTCATGTTGTTGTAGAATTCGACCATGAGATGCTTATCGAAGACTTTGAAGACTACTGCATGTGTTACGAGACCAGGTCGAGCATCCTCGAAGCTGGAGATGATGGGGAGATCGGAGTCGAGGAGAGCCCTCTTTGCAGTCAGAGCAATGCGCTTGCGTTCCGGGTCTACGACGAGGACCTTGCATTTTATACTTGCCCCAGGCTTAAACCGCCGTGTCGGTTGCTTGAGCTTGATATCGGCGAAATGGTTGGGCCAAACAACTGCGTCGATCTTGCCAGACAAGTTTACGAAGAGAGCCGTGTCCGACACGCTCTTGATTGTGCCCTTGACCGATTCCCCGACTTTGAAGTCTGTCAATTGCAAAAAGTCGTGCTCGAATATTGAAGGCTTCAGAGAAATTTGGAGGAGGCCATCGAAAGAATGATATCCTGTCACTCTGCCGCGGTGTAGGGTCCCAACTTTCCAAGGGCCATTGTTCGTCAGCGTGGGGAGATGGTCATCGGATACATGGGATATCTGTTGATGAAAGTGAGCTGTGGCCGAGATATACGCTCCGGAACACCCACATGCACGAAGCCTTGCACGCCGTCTTCAACCTCAAGGTATACTCCACGTTCGGTCTCGACTTTCACCACTTTGGCAGATTCGACAATGTATCCCAACGGATAGCGCTCCTGCATGGATACCGACTCGGAATCGTTTGCGCTAGGAACCAGACGAGCATCAAGGTCGACCAAATGTTTTGCCAGACCAACAGCAAAGCGAGGGGGGTCGTTGGAGTGCTGATATAGAACGCGGCCCTTAACCTTCTGTCCGACTTTGAGAGCTATGTCCTTGCGAACGTGAATGCGATCCACGGTACCGTCGAAGAAGCCAAGCAGCTGAACGTTGACACCGTCAGTGGTGACATCTGTGACGAGTGCTTGTACGAGGGAGCCTGGAAGAACGGATTTCACCGAGGCCACTTCTGAGTTCTGCTGATGTATAAGAGAGACCCCTGCCTATCCAAATGCCCGACTTACCGATGCAGTTCTGAACTTGGACCGGTCCGCAGTCACCATACACGTCCTCTGGTTCGACGAAAGGCTGACAACTGTCGTCTCAATGATTTGCCCCACAGAAAGACGCGATATAGGCTCGGAATTGTTCGACTTGGTCTCCTTGAACGCGAGGAATCCATCGACACCTGTAACACCGATGTCCAAGACGTATCCGTGGTCCTCTACACTCTTTACCGCTGCTGTCAATGTCTAGAAAATAAGGTTGTAAGTGACAAAGTTTTACGACAAATGCTTTGAAATGGTACGACGCACGAATCCCGGCTTCAGATCTCCCTTCAGCACACCTTCATTAACTCGCTCAGGTAGCAGCGACAATTCCACCCTCCTACAGTTCTTCGCCAATTCGTCCCGTGACCTCGAAAGCCCAGATGGATCGTTGGTTCCTGGAGCATTTACAGCAGACACAACTGCTCTAATATACTGTCCGACATGGAAGATTTGACCAAGCTCTGGTAGTCGACGGGAGTGGACTTGCTCTTCATCTTCTTCGGCTTCAGAGGTATCCATATCCTCTTCCATACGTTCGAGGCGACTTGTGTACTGTGACGAGATGTTGGTGACGGGTACATGAGCAAGCAATTGATTGGGCAGGGAAACGAGGAGTGCGAGGGGAAGGATGCCAACAACCTGGCCCATTATCTTCATACCGGTATTCAACCTCTATAACTATATCAGCGCAACGTTGAATACGGAATAAGTATGCATCCTCACTTTGTAGTTGAGATGTTCAATACGGATTTTATCGCCTTTCTTCTCCCCGGCAGCAGGAGCGGTGTCAGCTTTCCGTTTCTTCTTCTTTCCACTCTTGCTCTTCCCATCTTTCTCCTCGAAGAGTTCTGCATCGGCTTCCTTCATCGCCTCAGCACGAGCTGCTTTGACTTCTAGGGCAGTCAATGACGTTCCTCCTCCTCTTGGGAAATCGACCTCCTCCGCTGAGAGAAGGGATGCCTGACCAGCAGCCTCGCGAACAGGCTCATCTTGCTTCTTTGGTTTTTTGGATTTCTGAGAGCTTGAAGATTCCTCAAGCCCGCGCTTCTTGGAGACCATTTCGAGGTAGTATATGGTGCGCTCAATTCATTAAAGGTTGCAACCTGGGCCGACTGGGGAGAGGGAGAAAGGGGGAACGGGATCAAAGAGGCGCTCTCTCGCGTTGGTATTTTTTTGATCGGTGTCCAAAAGGAGGACTGACGGCGTGATGTGCTTAGTCACCTCATCCAAGCGCTTCCAGCGGCTTCAGCTCTTCGCTTGACTCTCTCTCAGCGCTGTCATGGGTAAGCTTCCATTATCTCTAGTGGCATAAGTCTTGCTGAAACATTTCTAGATTATCAGGTCGGAACCAATTCTCCCGGAATACGCGCTGTTGCTCATCGGCTTTCATAGAATCGTGTCGGTTCCAAGTTTGGAGGTGGTGGTGTTGCAGGGGCTTCCGAGTCAAATATCGACCGACGGGAACGTCTCAGGAAACTCGCTCTTGAGACCATCGATCTTGCTAAAGTGCGTCTACTTTCGCACCCCACATTTCGACTACTGAAGTATGATACCTGTGCCTTTAGGACCCTTACATTCTGCGCAACCATTTAGGCTCACTAGAATGTCGTCTCTGCCTCACGCTGCATACCAACGAAGGCTCCTACCTCGCCCACACACAAGGAAAGAAGCATCAGACTAACCTCGCTCGACGTGCCGCTCGTGATGCAAAGGAAACCCAGCTCATGGTGGCCCCAACCCAGAACAACGTCCAACGCAAAGTCTTCCTCAAGATTGGGCGGCCAGGTTACCGTGTCACGAAGATTAGAGACCCGGATACTGGCAAGGAGGGCATGATGGTGCAAGTGCACCTTCCACAGATAAAGCCCGGTGTGGTGCCTCGGAGGCGCTTCATGAGCGCCTGGGAGCAAAAGCGAGAGCCGCCCAACAAAGCGTACCAGTATCTCATTGTGAGTCACCAGTGACTTTCATCTTTCTTGAGGATTCAGCTAACAGCAGCCGAAGGTTGCGGCTGAACCGTACGAGACCATCGCTTTCCGGATTCCTGCACGAGAAATCGAGGATGAGTCTGATGATGCAGGTTATTGGAACTGGTCTCACTGGGACCCTGACACAAAGCAATACAGCTTCCAGTTTATGTTCCGTCTGCAATATTAATACCCATCCCCCGTATGTGTTNTTCGTTGTCGTTTGCTAAATGTTNCTTGTATTTTATGATTGTGATTGGCTACACTATCTGTGACCTGCAGCAAATCGTTCCATCTATCGATTGAGGTTAGCTGTATGTAGTAAACACCCAAGTCCGTGAAAGGGAGCGTCCAGAGAAGCGGTCGAGTGAGGCATTAGAAAAGATGAGATACATACAATGNGCACTTGCTACATGNACCTGAGGGTTGAACGNTGAACGATGAGGCCNAGAATGAAGTTNAAGTGATGNATATACAGATGCGATAATGGGGTATGTGGTATGGGGNAAAATGATTATGTTTTGAAGTAANNAACTGAGCACAATATAATGAGAAGCCGTCGTGAAAGTCGTGGGTCATANAAGCAGTTGATGCTGAACGACTCGGAGGCATACCNNGAGGATCATACAAGATCTTACGGCCATAATCAGACGTTAGTCCTTCTCTTGCTGAGCACCTTCTTCGCGACTGCAGAAGGCTTCGAAGAATACGNCGGAGTCTTCTCACTTGCAGCTACGGAGATGGTCGGGTGCGCAAAGTCCATCGCCTTGCTTGGCGATGGTCTTGTCGGGGGAGGAGGAGGAACATGACTACTGCGCTTCTTCAATTTCCGTCCTGCGGAACTCGAAGGGTCCAATTCTTGCCCATTTCCAAGGAGTGGCGGGACGATATTACCGGGAGTGGGCTCCCGACTTCGAATAGGTGTCGCCTGAACACCTGGTCGTGGCATGGCCGTCATGGAGGCCCGATCACGACGCCTTGAACGAGGTGTTGGTGCGGGTCTCGGCACGTCGAAGACCTCATTGAAGACACGCTCAGACTTGGTTATCTGACCTTGAAGAGGCGCAGGCATTACAAGCTTCTTCGGAAGATGGGGATTAAATCGCGGCATGGTGCTTGAAGCGGTGAGACTGGAGTGCATTGAACGAGGTTTCGAACTGGAATAGTCCTGAATAGGGTACTGCTGTGGCTGTGGCTGTGGCTGCAGAAGATGGGAGTCTCGTAGGGACTTCGTTGAAGGCTCGGCGAAGTGTACAGGAGGCCGCTGTCGGACCTCTTGTGCGCCATCAACCTGCATGGCTTGGTAAAGTGGCTGCGAGTCCTGCTTGGCTACTTGATGATAATGCTGCGAGCTTTGCTGAAGGCTCCGCTGCTCAGATAGGTGGTTGGGTTGCTGCGGATATTGTTGGGCAGGGAACTGCTCTATGTGTTGGTGTCCTTGCTGCTGGGGGTAAGCTTGACCATGTTGTAGGCGGTCGCCGTGCTTGGGCTGGTCGGCGCGGAATTGAGAAGACTGACGATGATGGCTGCCAGAACGGCCTTCCTCCATCTCCGGCACTCCGGAGAGGGCGTTAACCGCACGCACGGCTCTGCGGTCCGCCATGATTGGGCGAGGTGCGCTGTCTCTAGGAACCTGCTGCACTGACGCATGTTGCTGGGCTTGACCGTGCTTTTCTCCAGCATCGTTGCCATCCACGAACGGGTAGGCAGCATACTGCGTTCTTTGGTCGCCCGTCGCTGCAACACGAGGGTCTTGATCGGGAGTGGTATGCGCCGACGATGACGATGAATGCCCAGACCGGGAGGAGGAATGGGTAGACCGGGACGACGACGACTGGGTCGACTGGGATGACCGACTTTGTGGGCGATCTCTCTGATTCGTCTCCTGCGGTGGGATTCGAGGGTCGTAGCCGCTATTTGTAACATGGATTTCTAGCGATGGCGTAGCTGTGATGTATCGCTCAGGGTCTGCCGATGCTTGCTTATGTTCACGACGTCGGTGCTCTCTGGGTGGTAAACGGCTGGGCTGTGGATCCTCGGTATACGCCGGAGGCTGGTATTGAGGGGTCAGCTGGGTCGAATGTTCCATTGTAGAGCCATGGGCTTGAAGGTATTTGGGGTACACTTGCCCGACCTGAATCCTTGCTAACATCTCGCGTCGCTGAATGGAGCTCTGACTTCGCTGTAGGGTTGGAACGGGTGGAGGGGCTGAATCCTCTTCGTGGATGGTGTGAAGGATGGAAGAGTGGGCAGAACTGCTTGCTGTGCTATTGCGCCTCGATCGTTGCGCCGGAATCACGTATAGTTTCTTGTCTTGCGAAGATCCGGCAGTCGAAAAGGTAGAGGTGCCTGAGACCAAAGATGGTTTGGCAGGGGGGTACCGCGTCAATGAGTCTGCATTGAAGACAGGATCTCGCCGACTTATTAGGGATGTAGATGGGGAAACAAGAGTGCCTTGCTTCGTTGCGGGAGATGGGCGTGACATCATTCCAGGTGGGGCGAGTTTGGACGATGATGCTGTGGACATGGTGTCAGGAACGGGGGTATGTCCGTCATTCACCCTCGTGCTACAGTGTGACTGCTGGCTTGCTGTGGTTGACCAGGCAGATCTGGGTAAATCGTCATCTTGAGCAGGGCCTTTCCACTCTCGACCGTTATCGGGCGGGGGTAGAACGATGGGAGGAGGATGGTTTAGGGTCGGTTCGGGTATGGCCCTCAAAGGCAAAGGGGATGCATTATCTTGGGGATCTGGTGGAGGTGGGGAACTCGGGGGGTGTGGCGGCAACTGCTTGTCATATCGCGCTGGTTGCATTGGTTGAGGAATGAGAACGGCCTGGGACTCAAGCGAGTGGGGCTGGTTCGATGCGGTCACTGAGGATTGCTGAGGCGTTGGGTCCATTTCATTCAGCTCTACCAGCTCTACCGCCCTGTCGGGCTCAACTGGCTCATCCTTCAAAAAGTCATTCCTCATTGCGATCTCCCCGGTATCCTCCAAAAGGGTTACTTCCACTTTCGCTTCATGGCCTTCTCCTTGATGCACAAAAGGGCATGGATCTTCCGAGACCGGAGGCTGTCCAACTCCCTCGCCGTCTTCTTTCTGCACGAGTGTTTCTTCCGATGCTCCGTTGAAGTTCCGAACGGCGAAATCCATGTGAGGGGAAGCGGATGGAGAGCAGCTACGGTGAATGTCTGCGCCTGTGGAATCGNCTCCCCCTACACGGCACTGTGTCGGNAANTCCATNACCGAGACGGTGTCNGACTGTGGCTCGCTCTCCTCANTGTATGCGGGCGGNGGAGANTGTATACGGNCNATGGGTNTCGGNGGATTGGGATTGACGGACGGGCGCGGTTCTCCAATATTCTCCGGGGCGTATGGATTNTAGTCCTCATCGNCCATCCGTTCATGNCCTTGNAGCGCTGTCGCNGATGGTAGAGGTGTGTCGTCTTCATGCCCTTGNTGGGCGACGGCTGANGGCANNGGAGTGTCNTCGTCNTCNANGAAGGTCANCATGGCNAGGCCTATTGCTGAAGTATCGATGGGAGGGCCATCGAGGGGGTTATCNCGCANTAGCTGGCGGGGTGGTCTTGGCCTCTTCGCAGCGCCGCCTTGGCCTTTGTGGAAGGGTATCTCGTGCAAGTTGGCATGTCTGGGCGGTACGACNTANGGTGGAAGGTTTGTCCTTGACAGAGCTTCATCAGCCTCATTTTCCACTGGCAACGGNGAAACCATGTTATTCCGTAACCGAGGAGGTTTCCCTGCCTGGCGTCTAAAATTGCGAGGTAGCAGCTGACCAGGCTGCAGATTCAAGGGAACCCCAGGTGGGACTTCGGGCGGCATGTAGACCTGGGCGANGCCATTCAGCGTGCACATNAGCACTACTGTCTCTCGGTGATTCCGAAGGAAAAGACTTACATGTCCGACCGCCTTCATCGTTCGTTCATGGTACTGATNCAGACGGCCATAGTCCAATCCGAGCGGCATGCGGGACTTTGANGTGAAGCCGGCTTCAGTAAATGCGCGCTTTGNTGCTTCGTANGGACCGTCGTGATGAAGGCGTGCNCCAAAGACGGCACTCTCATCCAACTCGTCGATTTTGTCGAGATTGGCTGGGACCTGGGAACGGGCACCCAAAGCCGCGTCCTCATGATGAGTGATGGCGGCAGGCACAGCCCCTATNGCTGTGTGTTCCTCGCTGGACCTCGATCCTGNGCCATTCCACTCTCCCAGCGCTTGTCTATAGTCGGAACGAGAGGTGTGGTATGGACTCGGGGCGGATTTATGTCTCTGAAGCGCTGACTTGTCGATCGGCCGCGACGACGGTGTGGCCCCATTTTCCTCGCTCCGCCGCCCCTGCGGTTTGATGAGGATCGTCCTGCTCGATCCCTCTCCCGGCGAGCTTGAGGGAATGTGCTTCGTCGAGACCCTTTTTGTGAGAAAGCGGAAGAGCTTCGCGGGCTTTTCATGCTCCTTCGCCAGCGAAGGGGGGTTGGCAGACGATTGACATCGGAGGGGAGAGGTGGGTGAGGAGACGGGGGGACGGGATGCTCTTCTTCCTCTCTCTCTCCTGCCGAGCGAGAAGCAAGCCTGGCTCTTCCACCTCCTTCCGCGCCATGAGGATCATACGATCGACGTGAACCCACTTGTTCTCGCACTTGTTGTGAAGGCGTCGGTACATATGAGCTTGACGCGCCGCATACGCGCTGAGGCCTTCCGCATGCTCCGAAGACACTGGTGAGTCATTTGACGACACCAGTTTAGCTGTTGCTCGTCGACGCCATTGATTCTCCTTCCACAAAAAGAAGCGGACGTTCGGTTCATCTCTTCCCTGACAATGTGGACCTCCTCCTGGTACCGATTCGCTCGAGCGCGCGATTTCGCCCACTCTATCTTCAGCACTGAGGTAAACATTAAGTCAGAAGGCGCAATCGAAGGAGAAGAGGAAAGGAACACTCACTTTCCGCCTCGTATGCGGTCAGGTCGTCGTTATAAACACCTGGGTGATTCCAAATCCACGACTTCTTCACTTGTTTTGTCTGGCCTTGGGATGGTGCGGCAGTTACCGATTCTGGTGTCAAAGAGACGATGTCGGAGTCTTCCAAAACGAGGAAGATCTTTTCAATGTTCTTTTCCCCGAGAAGTGGGGCCAATGAGAGTAAGGCGGTTCGAGCCTGGGCGTACTCCTCCTTCGCTGCCTGAATCTTCCGCTGGAGAGTGGAGATCAGGTTTATGGCCCTCGTATTAGCCCCTTGACCCCGAAGCCATCTGTCTTTCAAATCCCAAACCGTGACCCGCCGCTGAAGGTTGCGTCGAATGGTGGTGAGAGCGTCTAGTGCTTGTGCCTGACGCAGGCGGAATTCCATCCGAGCCAGTTCATCTGGAACTGGCGCACGACAGCCAATCTGAGATGGGAGCCAAAGAGGGAGGTCGTACGGCTTGACTGACTTCTTCGAATTCGAGGCGAATTCTTCTCGGAGAACAATGGAACTTGGGATGTACAACTGTAGGTATCGGTACCAGGTGTCGACTTTCCTCACAATCGTGTTGGATTTCAGCTGAACCTTCGTGAGCTCGCGGTCACGAGAATGGTCCCATGTCTGCTTAAGATCGTGCTTGAGTGAACGCCTGCAATCAACATGAGAGGGGAAATCGGAAGGGTTAAATGAAATGAGCGTACATCTCAGATTCGAGGTCAATTCCTCGAGCTATTAGCTGGCTAGGGGACATGTCAGGGGTTAGAGAGAAGCTCTTCCCCGCGTCCCGCTGAGCCGCTTCCTCGTCAGCGAGCGCTCTCCTAACGGCGCATTGTGAGGGTGTTGAGATGGTCGTGTTGAAGGGACTGGGGACCGTGGTCGGGTCTTTCTCCCAAGCGATAACATCTTGTAGCCACTGGGAAATTTGAGCCGGGTTCTTCTCCATGAGTCCCTCTTCAAACTTTATGTGGGCTAGAACCCTCTCGGCGACCCCCCAAACAGCGACTTCCATCTTCTTAAGGAGAGATGCGTCTAGAACATTGGTCAGCGCAGAGTACACCCAACTGATCAACCCTGAAATATACCTAAACTCATTATGTGACGCCAGTTGTAGTCACCGAAGTTCAGATCAATTGTATCGCGTCGAGTTCCCGGGCCCATCTCTCTTGTACTTGGACCGAGAGGATTTGAGTCGGCCCATCCTCGCTCAGGAGCCTCCCCATCACAAAGCCCAGCTCCAGGCGTGAACATAAAAGCGAACCGGGTCTGACAGTTAGGAATATGGGCAGGGAGATGGAACTTGGGAACCGCAAAGCGCGTTTGCGAGTCAGGGCGCAGCAAAGGAACGTCGTTGTTGATCTTCGCAAGTCGGGTAAACAGTGCCTTTGCCCACTGGCACGCGATGTCGTACGAGACGATAAACGTTTTCAGCAAGGCTAGACCGAAGACAAATAAACTCGTGACTACAATGTAGTCCATGTTCGAGTATCTGGGAACGGAGGTGGTCAATGATTGGAGTTACTCTTACAGGATATAAGCAACATACTTTTCTCCCTTCTGCAAATCGCAGACACCTCCCGGGCGCTTCATGTTATGTCGGGTACATTCAACAGTAGCTACCCCGGTGGCAGCGTATCCCTGTCCTGGGCGAATGTCTGCGAGGTTAACAGCATCATGGCGAGAGCAGTCACTCTTGGGTTCGGTGTCGTTCTCGTGTTCGAGAACGAACTTGCGGAAGGGCTGTTCGTCTACAAAGTAAGCGAACCCCTTGATCAACCCAGGATCGGCGACGTCATCCGAGACGTCCTTTCGCTTGAGTCTGTAGTTGGCGTCTAATCCCACATTGAGAGCGTGGATGTACCTTCCGGTTTCGGGTCATTCAAAAGCTGGAGAGTGGGGTGATACGACGCTCACCGTTTATCTTCCTCTTCACACTCCCAACCCTCTGCCATATTTATGCCTGGATGTGGGCACGGTGGGCATAGCACCGCCAGCTCCCCGGGTTTTGTCGACTCAACCCCACCCTCATCATGTCCTTTCCCTGAGCGTTTGAGGAGCCGCGTATGCCTCCACTCGTGGACCATCCTCAGAAGGCTGGGATAACGATCCTACGACATAACTTAGTCCATTATTCGACACGATTTGAGGATTGGACGCACCTTTGGAGGATCGGTACCTGTGTTGTCAGTGAGGCGTGAAACCGTCTTGTAGAATTCGTACGGAGTTAGTTTGGACTCATAGTGAAGCATTTCAAACACCTCCAGGGCCCGAAATGTTGCTGCAGTCTTCGGACGCTCGATGGTAGCAGGATAGAAGCGTCGTTCAAGCAGTTGCTCGAACTCGGGCTTAGCAGTATGCCCACATGTACAGTAATCTACTGAGACACTATGCACCATGTCACAGTCAATAATAACGAAGTCGTCGTTGAAAGCTCTCGCCGGAGCGTAGCACCGTTCGCCCGGAGGGTGTCCCAGCTGGATACGAACACCCAGAGCCTTCAACGATGATCGTTCAAAGTGAACACCATTCCACTTCTATAAGTCCATCAGTGCCAAGTTTGGAGCAGATTACGCTTGACACGTACTTCAATGCGATGGAGAGGTTGATGAGCGTGCCTCCCTCGCATACATTCTCCACAGAGGAGGCCGGTATTACAACAAGACAGGCACCTGTAGAGGAGTTCATCATGGACAGCATCCGGTGACGGAGAGCAACAGCCAGGACAGCGGGATGGTGGGTTGCTGCCTCGACCTTCGAGGGTGATCAAAACTCGGAGGTATGTGTCGATCTCCTTCGTCCAATCGTGTAGAACGGTGTCCTGTGAGTGAATATTAGGGGAAGCTTGGGATCTTGTAAGTATGAAGACGCACCCCAAGCCCCGACGCCTTCTTCTCTTGTGGTGCAATCTCAGGGTCCTCCTCCGGCGGCGGCAAGTCCTTCTCCACATAGCTATCAACGTACTCCTTATCCCAACCGTAGTCATCCAATCCAGAATACCACCCTTCAAGAATCTCTTCAGCAGAACGAGGGTCATTGGCGCCGACGTTTGGGATGGCCGCCCCGGACAACGTCCTTCGGTTCACAATGGTGAAACCTCCCTGGTCATTCTTCTTCAATTTCGACGTTGCAAGTGTTCGACCTAGTAACGATGCTTTTGCTCGTTGGGTCGTTTTCGGAGGGGAGCGAGCTGGAGCTTGGCCAGGAGGAAGAGGAGCCTGGCCTCGTCGGTTTGTAGGAACGTAGGTCGACGATTTGACCTTGCGTTTCGGGATAGTCATGGAGAACGTCCAAACCCCAATATAGAAAGCTGGTGCTTGATTATTATATTTACTGTGATACATGGTGAGCAAAGACCGCCGTGATTCTGGGTGATGGGCTTGATGGGTCGCAGTAGCCTGAGGAAACAAGCTTTTTACTGGTTGCCAACGTCTACAATTTTGGAGCCCACCAAGCATGGGTCGACGGGCCAAGTATTTCACCAGGGAGGAACGCCTCGAGGCGCGAAAAGCGCAGCGTGCACTCAAAGAGTCACAGCCAGGGTATATTCAAGGCCTTACCCATGTCCTCTCGCACTGACAGAGATCCAGATGGAAAGAAAAGCGAAGCGAAGAAAACCGGCAAGCCTGGAGGAAGAAGCAAGCACTCAAGCTCTTGAACCAAGGTCCTCCGCTTGTCTCCCAGCGTGTTCGGGACTTATCCGAGGAGGAGATATCCGGTGGAGACTACGAGAGCTGGTATCATCAGTTTCGTGAAGGGAGGGATTGCTTAGGGCTGGACGAGGTCGACATCGAGGTCGAGGAACTGGAGTGTCTCACGTCGTCGCCGCCTTACCCAACATCAGTCACGCGTGTGTCGTCATTTTCCGAGGATTGGCCGCTGATCAGTGCTGTGCTACATGGCTACTCAGCACGCAAGTACATTGAACATTGTGACACTCTCATTGACCTTTGTCGTCGCGCACCACAGCACGGCATCATCAGTAGACTCTATGAAGAGTACCGAGGGCTTGTCCTACACTGGAGTAGGCTCGATGACGCAATGAAACACTTTCGATCGCCCGAAGATCAAGAGGAGATATATATCACAACGCAAAACATAAGGTGGACTTCGAGGCTGCTACTGTACAAGGTAGAAGACATTGGGGAGTTAGGGAAGGGAGTGGGCAACCTAGTGAACGCGATAATAGAGAGAAGGTGGCGTATAGAACACGGCGGAAGTCTGTAATGGATAATACATCCCTACATTTGAGTGGCACCACAGCAGGGGGCATGCTCCGTGATAAGCAAAGCTTTCAAAGTGCTAGAAAAAGTCAAGAGTCTATCGAGGGTGTCGAGATGAGCACGAATTGAAGCTGCTGAATGGCCACCAGGAACAGAAGGCCCGGCAATGGTATCCGACCCCCAAGCAGACGCCGAGCAGAACTGAGTGAGCTCGAGGACCCTCTCGAGAGGAGGAAAGTCGAGACCGACGGCGTTGGAAGAGGAGGGAGGAGGCAGATGGGATCCGGAGGGGTTGTTCTCAGCTTCGTACAGGTTGGTCCTTTGAACTCCTCCGACTCCGGCTCCATAATGAAACCACGTTTCCGCCGGGAAAACCGAGGTCATAGGAGTGTTGCCGGTGTAGGAATCGAGGATGTTGGTAAGGGACGGGGCGTCGTTATTGGGGAGAGCATGGCTCGGGGACTCGTCGTTGACGGGGGGAGTTGCTGCCCTGGACGCAGTGGGAGTGGGGGCGATAGCGAGCATCCTCTCGGTAATGACCTTGCGAATGAACTAGACGGAAACATGAAAGAAATGTTGAAAAGGAAAGACCACAGCGTACCTCTCTCCAAAGAGAACGATGCCCTTCCTGCGTGGCTTCCGTCGTCGGACGACCGGCTCTACCGATCGTGAACTCGGCGAAGAACCGAGTGAACAGGTTTTCGAAACAGGCCTCAACTGGAATACCCGCCTCGAGATCGCGCTTCATTTTGAGTAACTCATCCCAGAGGAAGAGCGTCTGCCGCTGGGTGAGGTACTCTATCTTCATGGACTGAGGGATGGTTAGTTTTACTCCGGAGAACGTCAAGAACAATGTTGACGACTTACGACCTTCGGGATGGCCTGTGGGGCAGATGCAGCTCTTCCAGAGCGAACCGCTCGACCTCCTGAGCGAGCCTTGCGTTGGGTTCGCGGCTTAGCCATTGCTGGGGTGCTGTGGGCGTAAGGGAAGGCTGGGGGATAGTTCAGGGTCCTTCCGATGGAGGGTCGGAAAGGGAGAGCGAGGGACAAAGTGGGAGCGACTGACTATATCAGTCTTCTGAGAGAACGAGTCAGATATGCGGAAACGAGTTGCTGTCCGAGAATATCGACCACGGCGGAGTAGAATTGTGCGGAAGAAAGCGCGAGAGCTCCAGAAGCTCATTTTCTGAGTGGAGCCACGCGCGGATAGCGGCAGATTCCCCAGTCATCTGAAGGGGCTGATGAGGCGTGGTGTGATGCTATACATGGCGGCGCGAGTTTCGCACCTGCGAAACAACTGCGAAAGAGACCGTTCGGTCCACTGAACGGCCTGTCATTAGACATACAGAGTATACAATGAAATGATGTGTGCCGTACCTAGGTATTTTCGACGCCATGAAGGCGATGGGCGCTTAACGGGCATCGGGAATCTCCGAGCGGCAAGAATGGGGTGTAGGATCCGAGGCCTCGCAGCGATTACAATTCAAGTCAATCTGACTGCGGGTAAACTACAGAGAAGGCATTTTGCACCGACCAAATCTCCCTGGCGGAAAAAGGGGAGGGAGGTCCATATCAGGACAAATGACCTACCCCGACGCTCGATAGGTGCCGAAAGTAGGTCTTAGATCTAAATCGAGAATGAGAGAATCATCGGGCGGGGGTTTGTGATGCCCATTCTCACCTAAGAAAGAATCAAGTTCACCTTCCGAGAAGCTCGTTCCTTCCAACGGAAACGCCGGTCAATGATTCGCGTGGCTCCGTCGTCAAGGCAAATGTAGCAGAGTCAACTTCCTGTGGTTGAGGCGTTCGAAAGGCTGCGAGATGTTGAGGCCGGTCAACGAGTCTGAAAGGCTGTTAGACATCGATACCTATCGAGAACAAGGGTTTGACAGGCGTACAGGGTTCCGTTAGGAAATCCCTAAACGGCGACTTGACGTTCGAGTGACGCAGTTGCCGATTCAAGGCGGAAGGGAATCCTCGGCCACGTTTTGTGAGCGCCCATTCTCAGCTAAGAAAGAATCGGCCTCACCTTGCGAGGGTCATTCGCGTTCCGTGGAAAACGCCTTGGAATGACTCGAAAGGCTCTTCCGTATGTAAACAACGTGTGATCGCCGCTCTTCGAGTTCTTCGAAAAGCCGGCGGACCTTCAGAAGCTGAAGGTAGATGATTCGCGTTGTTCTGCGGGGAAGGCGCATGTGAAAAGAGTACGAGTTCGCCGTGGATCAGCGTGCTTGAAACGCCGGCGGACCTTCATAACCTGGTGGTAAACAAGAAGTCAGGCTGTCGACAAGATTACGGTCTCGCGTGGAGGGAAAGGCATTGTCCGCTGTTGGTGGACTGGACGGAGCCCATATCAGACACAAACTCGCCGCTCCCTTACTTCCTCGAGTGTAATTTAATTGATCCTTCTAGAATTCGAACATCGGAAGAGTCAGCATAACATTACAGTCAGGAAATAAGCGAGACTCTACCAAGCTTGTGACGCCCTTGTACCGAATGCGGATGCGGACTCCCAGGTCGCCGTGTGTCGTAACTATGGACCTGTGTTCCTAGCAGACTTCTTCGCATGCTTCTCAGCGTCTCGAGAGACTGGAATAGGAGTGGAAGAGGATACCAGTGGGGAAGGCACGAATAATGTAATTATTGAGTAGCGAGGGACGGCGAACAGGATAGCAGGTCGGGTGGGTACTGAGGGGAAACAACACGACATGCAATCCGAGTAACAGTACGGGAACGAGGGGAAGATCTACTCAACGCTGATAACGGAAGAGGCCGCACTCTCTGCCCTCCTCGCTGTGTTTTCCATCATCTCTGCAATCGACCATCCTCGAATCGTCTCTTCAAACCACTCTTGGAAGATAGGGGGTCGGTGGGAGCATAAGTCGATTCCCAGGCGCTCATACATCCGTATGTCGTCCATTATGTGGCAGCGGAGAATGCGGATGCGGCTCCGCCGGGCATAGGGATTCGACGGGACGGACCTTCCGTGGGTGGCGTGCCAGCGTATGGTCCTGAGGATCCTCTAAGGTCCATGTGAGAAAGGGAAACCGGGCAGAGAAACCAGTATACGACTCACCTGCTTATACTCGGCAATGTAATCTTCGTAGTGAATTGCTTGGTTGAAGCTGGTGGGCTTTGGAATACCGTGAACAACGAGCATGTAGGCAAACCATTCATTGAAGACCTCGGTCAAGCATGACCTGGAGTCTATCGCCTCGAGGTAGTCAATACCCGCGACACGCAGCTCAATGGACTGAGCACAGTTGAAGCCGCTGGAAGGGAGGGAGTCTGGCATGCTCGAAATACTGAAACGGGCATCATTGAGTGATACATGTCGAGGACGCGGCAACGTACCTTTGACGACAGAAGTGGCTTATCTTGAAGTTCTGAAGTCGAGCGAGAGCGCATTATTAAGAGAGTCGTGGAATGGGGGCATGGTTCGGGTGCAAGTGTCGACTGAAAGCTGGCAAAGGTCACCCAAAAAAGTCAGGATCAGTGATGGAACCCACGGGCAATTCAAAGGGCGCTGACCGAATTGGGAAAGGCATTCAGGTACGCTGAGCCGGGACGGAAGAAAGATAAGAGGAGATCGGGACATCCGCACCGCCGATAAGGGTTTTGAAGGCACGATTATTATGAGATTTCATGTCGACATCTGGGGCAACCCAAAGGATATCTCTCTTCGGCCCTTTTTTCGTGCGCCCTGAGACTCGCCTATTTCGTTGAGCTTGCTAAAGCGAACTCGACTGGACTTCCGCACAATTTCAACCTTGGCAAGACGAAAAAAATCCCAATATCTGAATAAGCCTTGGAAGCGATCCTACAGCGCCGTATATGCTGTTCTATGTAGTTACGGCGCCTCTCGAATGCACGACAGAGACCCTATGCGTATTTTGACATATGATCATGTAACATGGGTGCCAAGCAATCCCGACTGCCAACGCCTTAGGTTAGTCAAAGATCAACAGAGGCGCAGTGTGGCCTTCATGTAAACGAATTGTTGAGGGAATGCAATGTCGTTGCACCGGGGATGGGGTCGTACATTACGATTAGTTCCTGTAATTCCAGGCAAATACGAGGGACATATCCCTGGCATAATTCCGTACTCGAAGCGGGGAATTCAGATAGGCTAAGGGTGTACTCTCATGGTTTTGGTGCAGCATGGTAATTAAGCCGATGTGCCTAGGTTACTCTGGACGCCTCCTAATGCACTGATGTCTTGGGCGCTTAAAGCTGTTCCATTCCATTGAACGGCGATGAGACCGCAAAACTGCTCAGTCAAGTGCGAATCTTTCATGCTAGCTCAAGGCCCTGGGTCTGTCGTAGAAACCAAGTCCTACCCGATCGGATTCTCATGTGTGCGTTGTCAGGCGGCGTTCAGATTGCGGACACATATATGTATTGGGACACTGGCAGTACGGCCACTAAAGATACAGGGGGGGATTGTAGAGACAGGAAGCGTCGACCCAATCAACGACTCAGCAGCGCATATTGGAACCGGGTAAAGAAAGGAAGCGTCATAAGGTATAACGACTCGGCATAGGTTTGAGAGGACACAGACAAAGGTGCGGATTAGGTATGAGGGAGATGGAGGTAGGGAT
>JANDKE010000861.1:0-19054 GCA_027627275.1 Coprinellus aureogranulatus | reverse complement strand
ACTTCGCCAAGGAATTCTACACCAAGTACAAGATGGTTTTCTCCGCAAACTCCAAAGCTGTCCTGAATGTCGAGTCGATCATGAACTCATGAACGATATCGACGCCAACCCCAAGGAGGAGTTCAAGAGCCTTATTGGGCTTCTCCTCGAAGCGATCGACACCCCCATTAAGCGCGCTCTTGCTCAGGCCAAGCTCACCCTCGACCAGATCCACTCCGCCGAGCTCGTCGGTGGCTCCACCCGTGTGCCTGCTGTCAAGCAGAAGATCCAAGATGAGGCCATCGCCCGCAGCGCCACTTTTGGCCTGCGCTATGGTCTCCCCCGTCTTCCATGTCCGTGAATCCCCAAGTCAACGATATCAACCACTCCCTATGCGCGTGTCATGGGACCCTATCCCCTCCGATCCCGATAACGACACTGAGCTCCTTGTCTTTCCTCTGGCTCCTTGTCTTTCCTCTGGCTCCTTGTCTTTCCTCCGCGTTTATAGTTTAGGGTGACACAGAGTCAGCTAGGCGGCTCGACGAATACGACAGTATTCTTTTCTGTATGTGATTCTAACTTTGGAAACTGCCTGTACACCATCCCTACCTTCCATACCCACCTTTTAGTGCCAACTTTACGCGTCTGTGGTTGTTTCCATCGCTGGAATAGAACCACCTTTCGTCCATCCCCCTCGTACCAAACTTCCCACGCCTCCGATCTTCCAGACTCTTTTCACAGACTTGACGTAACCCAGAGATTCTAACTTTGGTATCATATGGTGCATAAAGCGGACTAGTTCTATAATATCTAGTTTGTATCCTTTCCATCTGCATCTCATTCAAGATATTGAGCATGGATTGGCCCGCGATTGATGGCGACCGTGTTGCGGCACACCAAACCACGACAGCGATTTCTGGCTTGTCCTACTCAGGATGTTGGCTCTATAAGGTGTGTCATTGACTGTATCTTCTATTCCTAACTAATGAATGAACTTTTGGTCAGTTGGGGAGGCGGTATTGACATAAACGCGTCGCGCGTCTGTTTATTAATTGATGTCAGGTGATCAGCCTATTTGGCTGGTGCGTCCTTCCTTCCTTCCTTTCTTCTCATCCACCACCATGGCTGGCTCTTATTCCAACCCCGTCATTCGTTTTGACCCATCGTTCTTTCCCTCTCAGCAAGTCTCAGACCCCTCTGTAGTCCAAGGTCCTCTGGGACAGTATTTTCATGATAGTCGCGACAACCGCACTCCTCCCAGCGTACCTTTTCCTCATTTCTTGGGCGCATATATGCGCATACTAACATGTCAACGCTTCTCAAGGGCCTCAGCCATGATCTTATGGCTAAGTTCCAGATCGCTGCTGGTCTCGATGACCAGTTTCTGACCCAGTCGGGCAATACTGCCTACCTCGGATTGAAGACCGAGCTTGCCCAGCTGAAACTCGAGAAGAACTTTTTCAGTCGTGAGATGGCTCTCAAAGAGTATGAATAGCAGCGATCTCAATTTCTATCTACCCTGTAAAACCTCGCTGACTCTACAATACCAGTGCTCAGATCCAGCATCTGAAGGACCAGCTCGAAGACTGCAAGAGGTCTTCCACTGCCTCCTCCTTGTCTTCCTCTCCCGTCATTTCCATTCCTTTGACCTGCCGGCGGCGTCCCCTCATTCTGCCATTGCAGACAAGCCTCACATTTCGTCCCTTCTCCCTCCAATTCACGTTCCTGTCGAGAACCGCAAGGACTATCCTCTCGTCAAGACGTGGACCTGCGAGAAAGAAAAGGCCACAGAGGATAACAAGAAGCGCAGGGCAGAGAACCAGGATGCCATCACTGGATTTGCTCGCATTTTCGACGCTAACAACGAACGGATTACGAGCCCGCGGATAAAGGAAATGGCTAACTTCATGCGCAGCATACTGATCAAAATTTTGAAGTATTATCGCGCTTTGAAGTGGTCTGACATGCCTCAAGAGGTGCAGAAGGCTTGTGTTATGCAGCTGCAGGCTCGATTTCTAGAGCTCCGGCTTTGTGAAAGGGGCGACCTTTCCAAAGGTCAAGCCTTTTTTTCCCGCAAATATTCGGACTGGATCAGATCTGCTGCACGCCTGAAGGCACTGAGGTTGCGTAAGTTCTACGCTCTCCTTAGCCAGCATCTACTAACAACCCTCAGTCAACATCGACGAGGAATCCCCCGCTGAGCTTGCTGCCATTCAGGTCGAAGATGGTGACGACGACGACGACGACGACGAAGACCCCTTACCAGCACCGCCCAACAAGAAGCGCAAGGTCTCGAGTGGAAAGGCATTGGTATAAGATATATATGTTCAATCTTGTACATCGTATGCTGACTGATTGTCATAGGATGTGTCGAAGCCTTCATCGAAGCAATCTTCCCCCACCTCTGGTTTGGCGGCGACTCCAAGCTCATCATCTTCGAGCTCGACATCGTCTCTTGCTGCCTCTGGTACTCCAGCTGCACCCGCGCTGTCCCAGGAACCCAACTACAACATCGCCACTGCTCCACAGGAGCCCGCTTCGACTGCCTCCACATCGTGCTCCAACTCCGGCACAAACACTCCAGCGCCGAACATCCCTGCGCCAGCGCCAGCCCCTGCTGCTACCGATTCCACCTTATCCTCTCGCAGTCTCTTTAGGGTCCTCGAGAGTGTAGCACAGAAGCGGCCTCGTTCCAATTCCTCCTCGACCAACATGTCACTTCTGTTGGAGGAGTTCCAGCAGCGCACCACAGCACAGAAGGCCGAGACAACAATGAGGATGAAGGGGCGGGATGACGAGCGGTACAACAGGGCTTTCGATGTGAACTCGGTGCGTCTGGTCTACACCCTTTCGCTGAGCAATGCCTAACCACAGTCCACCATGCATTTGCTTTAGGGAGCTCATCAAAAAATTTTTCATCCGTCCTCGTCATCCAAGAACAGCAAGAAGCGGACCCCAGCGCCTGAGACTATCGAGGTCAGCGACTCACGACAGCGATGTTCGCCCCCCTGCCAAGAAACCCAAGGGACCGAATCCATCTGCAAAGGAGTCAAAGGCGAAGGCAAAGGGAGGGGGGAAGTCGTCGTCGTCCAAGGACTCCAAGCCGAGCAAGAAGGGGGCTAAGACCCCTGGCTCAAAGACTCCAGACCCTGCTCTTCCAGCAAAGAAAGAGAAGACGACGCCTGCTCTCAAGTCCGACGAGAAGACCAACTTCACGTTCGTGTTGGCCCATGACACGAAAGCAGTGTACAGCGAAAATGGGATGGAAAAGCCAAATATCACATCGTAAGCAAGCACATTTTTGCCTCCTGCCTCAGTTTGCTCACCCTCTTTGCCCACCAGCCTTCGGATTTACCAAATGCTGGGGTACATGACCACAGTACCCCTGAACATCAACATGTCGGAGGGCGACATCGACTACAACGTTGCCAAGGCCTTCGCCAACACCGAATATGCCGGTGGAATGGTTAGCAGCCTTATCACCGGATGGCAGGTGCTCGTCAACATCCCTCAAGGCCACGGAAAGCCCNAACGTCTCCAACCTATGCTTATCAAGAAGCCAGGACAGGTTACATATACAGATTTATATTCGTGAGTCCCCTGCCCATCNGTATTGGGCATATAACTGACGTGGCTTGGAACGTCAGCATCCGAATTCCATCTTATCNTGGACAGACGAATGCCGAAGCCAAGAATGTTGTATTCATCGCCCTCACACCTAGAGATCCCAACATCCCCATCACAGGCTTGCAACAGTATGAACNCGACGTGGACGACAGCGATGACGACAATACTACCGACGATGATACCGGGACTGAAGAAGGCGAGTACTATGAGGGAGATAAGAGGGGTGGTGCAAGGGGTGACGAGGATGAGGACAACAAAGGGAAGAATGACATCAAGGACGAGAAGCCCCGGAGAAGGAATCCAGCTCNAGGAGGTGAAGACGAGGGTACCCAGGGGCCAAACCCAGAAATGCACGACGACNAAGAGCAGCAGAGCGACACCGGCGCCGGTCAGTATAGAATGGATAATGAGGATGATGAAAAGGGCAGCCAGTGTATGTGAACGACTAGCTCATATCATTCACTGACTCTGTTAANGCGCACATTCCATNGACATAGGCACCTATGACGCTGTTGACAGGGCGTATAGGCTTACTCGTCAATATGCAATATGATATGCCATGGAACGAAGGGCGCTGCCCTTGCCAAGTCCGCTAATCCACAGGAAGGCTNNGTGCGTATTGATTATCTCCGAGTATGAGACACTAAGATACTGATAACTGATAAACTCGTCTTTTCCAGTTCTACCCATCGTTTCTGAGCTACCCTTACTCGAAACCGGTTAGGGCGGTAGACCAGGTATTGGCGCTCTGCCAAGCCATGGAGGTCCAGCCAGGCCCTGAGTCATTCGCAGACTTATCCATGGCAGTCAAGAGCTTCCTGGATTCACTCCGATTTCTCATTGACCTTGCTGAATGGAAGAATGCACCAAAGCTGAGAGAAGACGACGTGTTCAGCTTCAACCAGTCCTTCACAGCTGAATTTCGTCTGGGCCCTTTCGGCTTGCGGCCCATCATTGAAACGCTTCAGCGGGTCAATACTGTTGTCCACAACATAGGACCAGGATGTGCAGGGGCCGGAGAGCGCAACAAGTTACTTGCAAAGATTGACAAGTGCGCTGAAGCCATCATCGACCTCACATTGCACTTCAGAAGTGTTACTCCCTGGGTTACCTTCGATCCAGCACCCTTCAAGGCACTCAGACTGGCTATGAAACCTACACCTGGCTTTGCGATTGAGGTGCGTCATCTAGCCTGTACCTACCCTACTATTGTATGGGTGAATTCTTACCTTCATACCTTTGAAATCTAGGATGCTCCTGCCAGCGAACGGCTCAGTGTTCTCTCTCTGAAGCTTGGCGTGTCAACATTTTCACAGTTCAGAGATGCGTTAGTCCGAGACTTTGGGAGTGTGAACGACGCTTTTGGCCATAAAGGAGTCATCAATCAAGGCAGGCAGCTTTTGGGCTTACAGGGCTTGTGTATCGTGTGTTCGTCCCCACTGTTGGATGATATGCCAGACGACCATCCCACCTACCTGCCCCTTTTATCACCTCTTCTCGGGCTTGGCTGCCGCTTTGGCTCACAAGATTGAAAATATGAAAAAGGTGAGCAACCCGCAACCCATATATTCGTAAGGCGGTGACCGATCGTGTTGCTTTTCTAGAGTGCTAGTCGTAAGAAGAAGGCTGCGACAAGTGCTCCGGCACCTTCTATCCACCGGGCAACCCGCTCTTCCTCCCGCAGCAAGCCAGATACAGAAGCCCCAGTTGGCGGTGAAGGTGCCAATGTGAAGCAAGAGCAAGAAGGCCCTTCTGTAGAGGAAANGCACGTCAAGAATGAGGCAGCGGATGACAGAGAGTCAGGGAATGCGAATACAGATAATACAGATGCGGCGCCGGAAGAGAGCTTTGAACGGGCCGGAGGAGCGAAGTAGTATCTGCCCTGTACTTCGCAATAAATCTATCTAATTCTACCTACCCAGTTCGCCTTTCTCTGGTTTCACTGGGCCTGACTATGGATTTGTTGATCCTGAATTCAATTATCAAGAGCCAGAGGGAGAAGAAGACATCAAGCTTGAAGATCTTGATGACTTCGACTACACAGGTAGGCTTTCTTATCCGTGTTANACCCTTTTCCCAGTTTGCTGACCCGGACCATCCGTGATAGGCCCATCCTCTCCTCCGCATGGCGATAACNATGATTTCAAAGACATTCCNGATCTGTCCCAGGACGACGACCCCAACATCCGTTATCAATGGGAGCAAACTAATGAGTACATGAAGTCTGGCAAGCGCCCATCTCCTCGGCAGTACCCTGAAGCAGATCCAAGATATGCCAGAGACAACCCCTACGGTTCNAAAAAAAGAGGGTCCGCATATGACTGGTCCTGGCTGGATGGCAGAGAGGAGGAGGTCAAACCCAAGCGCACCACACCATTCAACCTAGAGACCGCAAACCCAGAGGAAGTGGTTTCCGAACTCATCAAAGGATACCTTGCGAAGAGCGGGCCTAACACTGCCCTTTACAGGGCNGTATTAAAGCTGGCAGCTCATCCTGATTCAACTCGAGCAAAGACACTGGAGCAACTAGGCTACTCGCACACGGAATGGAAGACTCATGAGTCATCTACCAGCCTGGCGCCGGATCCTTCAGGTGGGTGTCCTATTGGACNTTGCTTGGACTTTGTAGCTATGAGCTAAGCAAGGATGTAGATCTACCATTCCGACAAAAACATNGTTGGTACCACACCTGGAGTCACACCGAACGTATCCAGGATATTTGAAGCCATTACAAAACTCCTCACTAATTACCNGCCTAAATAGGGTATAATCCATGTACTAGCCTTAGTAATAGAGTGCCTGCAAGGCTATTCCAATCTAAGACTACCAGGATTTTGAAAGTTACTGAAGATTGTGACCAGGAGGANNGACACACGACGCCTGGCTTGCGCTTTCACACAGCCTTGATGAGCTTCGCCAACTATCTCCACTACCATAGACTACNCTACAGGCAGTCAGAGATNATAAATTTGATATGTACAGGTAGCTATATGTCTGTACTTATCATTTGCAGTAGTGGCTTGCTTTCCATTTGCATCCCAAAAATGTTATTGAGCCTCGAGTNGAGCGGGACCATCACCATGCCGCCCCNCCATCATGCCATCACATGACTTCTGGACCAACATACCCTTAGCTTGCTAACAGCATTGCGAGGCGATAACTCACCCAGGGATCACAAATAAGGATTCAATAGAGAGCTATTCATGTCTAGTATGTATTTCCTATTACCGCTTCCTTTCGATTTGCATCCCAAAAAAGTTATAGGAGCAGTGAACTGGAGCATCAGAACTCCGCCCAGCCATTGATCACTGTGCATTTGGCTGACCGACGCTTTCCTAACTTTACCATGTCAGCCAATGCAGGCAGCCAGGGCTATATATGCTTGTACAGCATCTGTCATTCCCAGTTTTCGATTTCCTGGCTGGCCTCGCCCCAACACCCCTGCTACCCTCATTCTTGTCACCCACCTCTATCTCTCCATCTCCGAGTCGTGCGATGGCTCAGAGCTACCTTCCTGCTCTTTTGCAAAAGACCCAAGGGCTTATCGACGACACAAACTTCTTCCTCTCTTCTATCCCCAACGTCGACCCTGATGTTGGTGCAGGCCTTGTCAGGCAGCTGGAGGCAGCTAGAGCGATCTACTCGGACACACAGGACTTCTCACTCTTGACCAAGGATGAGTTTGCTCACTGTGTTGTGCTCATCGACGACGTCTTGGTGCCGCTGAAGGTCTTTCTCTCTTCCTCCGACACTCAGGATCCCCAACCACAGNCAAGTACTTCCACTGGGACTGGTGGTAGGGGAAGACCTCGCTATGAAATCAACCTTCATCGTGCTCTGGAGCTCCATGATATGGGTAACTCTTGGCAGGACGTTGCTAGCTCTATGGGCGTTGCTCGGAAGACACTGTATAACCATCTGGTGGAGGCAGGACACACCAGGGAGAGGATTCCCTACTCGGACATTACCNACGAGGAACTGGATGACCTTGTNCAGGGCGTCAATCTCCACCATCCTATGGCTGGTGCTATCATCATGCAGGGACATCTTCGAGGCATGNGTTACAACGTCGAGATCAATCGCCTNAGGGACAGTCTGAGAAGAGTAGATGAAGCGGGTGTTGCGCTCAGGTCAGTCCTCCATCGCCGCTTCATACACATNGCCTTGCTAAATCAGTCATTCTTGCAGATGGCGGAATGCGACAACGCGGCGTGTCTATCGAGTACGAGGAAGCAATGCCCTATGGCACCAGGANGGAAACGAGAAGCTCAAGCCTTGGGGATTTTACGTCCATGGATGCGTCGATGGGTACTCTCGCCTTGTCATCTACCTGGTCTGTACCAACAACAAGCGTTCAGCTACAGTGGGAGCATGCTTTCNTCAAGCCGTTCGGGAGTATGGGTGGCCGAGCAGAGTGCGAGGGGACTTTGGAACGGAGAACAATGAGATCGAGCGGATGATGGTAGAGCATTGGGGAACAGCGCATCACCCCTACCTCAGGGGAAGGTATGATCTCAGCCCTCCAGCATACATACTATTTCTGACACTCCTCTTTACAGGTCTGTCCATAACGTCCGGATTGAGCGATTTTGGAGAGATGTTCGAAGAGATTCCTTGGAGTTCTTCCGACAAATCTTCCTCACTCTTGAGAAGACACACCTGTTTTCTTCTGATTCCCCTATCCACCGAGTCTGCCTCTACCTTGTCTATCAACCTCGAATTCAGCAATCACTCGACGAGACCAGGACCTCATGGAACAACCATTCACTTCGCACAGAAGGCTACCGGACGCCCCGAGCTCTATATGAGCTTAGCAAAGAACGAGCTATAAATGCTGGCTACTGGCACAGTGGAGATGTGGGGGATAGAGAAGAAGACGTCGATGATAAATATGGTGTAGAGGATGGTCTTATCCCTCCTGCAGATGAAGCCGAAGACCCTGTCGCCCCTCGTTCCGATTTATTTGGAAGTGTCGAGGAGGAGATTGAGGCTGGGATCATCGTCACCGAGGATGAGGACATCGCCAGAGCGAGGGAGATCTTAGCTGGCAGTGGACTTTGAAGCAGGATGTAGATGGGGTTTGGGGCAATGGATGATGTCTATTGCGAAGCAGTCATTNGTCTGGCAGCATATTACGACTCAAGCTCCAGCGAATCAGGCGAGTCGAGCAGTTCTGGGNGCTCTGAGTCTGAAGGTAGTGGCGGTTCGGGCAGTGGCAGTGGTTAGAATGCGATTCGGGAATACAACCTACGTACACTAGTTTACAACTCCAAGTGCCTTGCGACATGACCTACCAGTACNAGTGCGCCGAGCACAAGAAATAGAGTTACCAGTATCAACGTCCATGTCCATGTCCATGTCCATGTCCATGTTCTCCTTCCCTTGACTCGTAATGACTTGATCAAAGTACACTCTTGCTGCTCTCTTCTTCTTTTTTGGCGGTCCTTCGTCTGGTTCGCGCTCCGGTGCATCGTGTTCCAGGGTTGAAGGCNAGACAGCACCAGGCGATGCAGATGTTGCNGGTGGGGCGGATGAGATGNAAACAGTGGTGGTGTACTCAAGGTCCTGCATTTCATCGTCGTTCATCATTCTTTCATTCCAGNAGAAAGCCCAGCAAAGACTTGTCGGNGTTCTTCGAGTGCTTTCGCTATCCGATTCTCCCGTTGGCGAACCTCTGCTGCTGTCATCTTGCGGCGTTCGATAGCATTGATCTCGGACTGCTTGACCGCACGATCTTCCCNCTTCTCGAGCTTGTCTATGGCCTTCTGTATCCGTTCCTTGCGATATGCGGACGAGACNAGTACACGCACGTCGTGTTCGCTGAGTTCGGGAGCGAGATGGCCTCGGACNGAGACCCTGATAAACAGACNTTAGCACNAAGACATTCAGGAAGATTACATTGGGGATCATACCTCTTCTTCACTCGACCGTTCTTGAAAACACGTCNGTTTGCGGCATACTCCAAGGGCCCAATCGCAACACCATTTTCAGTGCTCTTACTCGCAAAGGTGTTCTGTGCNGGATCNACTGCTTGAATCTTAGTTCGGAAGTTGTCCCTGGACACACCAGTCAAGAGTAAGTAAGGCGATGAAGATAGAAAGTAATATAACGAACTTCNGACCGCNGATGCTGTTCTCGGGGTAGAGCTTGATCATGGACCACATTATGCCTCGCTTTGAGGTTGCCATTGCATAGGGATAGACCTTCCGGCGGTCCCCACGCTCGCTCAGGTCCGAGAATAAGTCGGCCACATCGGCCACAGGTGGGATGTAGGTTGGGGTAGGGTCTTTGAAGTCGGTTAGCAGTTAGCATTGTATGAAGTGAGATAAGCCAAAGTGGCACTGACCTTTGCTCTGGAAATAAAGCGAAAGCTCATTGTCGTTCGTCGGTGGTGGAAACTTGTAGTGCTTCTGTATCTTGGGCCATTCTTTCGGCCAGATGAGGTGCCCATTCTGGAGTTTATTGGCCGCCGTAGACTCGAGCGCTGGCCGAATGTAGGAAGGCTCGAATGGATCTGGGAGAAGTTCCNCCCATTCGGAGCGNAAGAAAACACCATCAATCTCCTCGAAAGCGACATGAAGTTCCTCNATCGTTCTCTGCAATGTTTAGGCNATTATTGAGTGTCTTGAGCAAGATGCATCTGCGGACTTACATTGTGCTGGTTAGCAAGCTCCGCCATCCTTGCTGGCACACGGATCTCCTCCTTGCCGTAGATATGCAGCATGGTCTCCGGATAAAGCCTTCGCTCTTCTGGATCAGGAGCCAGCAGACCATCGTCCCAAGCACGACGAAGCAATGAGCTAGTANCAGTGCATTAGCATAGGGCAGAAGAACTGCATATAAAGGGCTTACGGTAGTTTGACTTCTGCATCATGCAATAGGGACCAGTATGCTTCGCATAGCCTGGCGGTCCGAGACGCGCAGCTGAAAAGCTCTCCCTCCTGCACACGTATTGATATACCTAGGGGAAGGTGAGAACTCAAAGACAGAAATGAACTTGAGAGTCCGCACCAGACATGAACATGACCTCACTGATAGTGTACGCGCCAATGCCAACCCAGACCNTTGGGGCGTCTCGGATGGCGTGAGCAGCAAGTCCCATACGGCTACCCTTGCTACGCTCTCTCATCCAATGAACCACACCGCTAACGAAAAAGACTTGTGGTCTGGTCGACGATGTATGGCAGTTCACGGCCGAGGCTGTGCACGGCTTGGAGGCCCATATTGGCTGGTCTTCCATGTCAGATACCACGGAAGACAATGCAAACGGCCAAATTTCGTACCTGGAACAACATTATCCATAGAAACAAAAGCCAGAGTGAACTCTGCGCACTCGATAGCAAGCGCAACTGAGAACTTTCGGTACTGAAAAGCAGATGAGTTTACTCAAAGCGAGACCACGATAAGGGAATTGCTGGGTCACGAACCGATCTCTTGATTCGCTTGAGCGCCCTCCACTGCTTTCTTGAATAGACCTGAATTGAAGTGTGGGTCAGATAGTAGAGCTATAAGGCATCGAAACAAGCATTAGTATCTGGGGTAGGAGGCCAGGACATGGATAACCCCACCTTTAACCATAGAGGGCCGAGATCGAGGATAAGCGCCCGTACAGAATGGTGCACTCCACATATCCGAAGCGCAGTGAAGGGAATTGGATTTGGGTTCGAGGCAGTGAGTCGAAGTTCGTCCCCGAGTAGATATGTTTGGCGATTGTTTGTCCCTCGCATGAGCTGGCAGTCTGGTGTGAGTTGCTGGACGAGGTCCGTGTCGATTTTCAGTTGTGTCGCCTCGTCGGTCGTCAAGTCGGCACCAAGGCCTGTCACAGAGGTGTCAGAGTTCTTGTAGAGGTCAAGGCCCCACGACGTCGTCAGGTAGTGTGCAATCCCTTCTGTTCCCTCCGGCATGACGAGCCTTATGTGGGGTAGGGTTGCAAGGGTGTGAGGGTGTGAGGGGAGCGGAGGAATGGGGAGGTGGTAGCGTCCTGAGGCTGGTGGTCCTAAGGCTGCTGTCGGGCTGGAGTGCTGGCAGTCGTTCCAAGGCTATATGGTTCCCATGGAAAGGGGGAACAACCACAGCACAGTGAGCAGAACGCCTGGATCAGCCCAGGATTTGCCAGCACCAGGCAGGACAGTCAGGAGGGCGGAGAAACTGCAAGGGACAAGGTTACAGGGGTTGTGGCATTGATACTGTCAGAAGACAGCGTACCTGTGGTCCCTGGGGCACAGCAAATGCGGGGACAGAACGTAGGGGGAATAAACAGAGAAGAGACGCGACGTTGACGCGACGCGGTGTGGATGTATGCTGATGATGCCTTTGCCAAACATGTATTCACAGCACGCAACAAGCGGGGTTCAACGTCTGCACCCAATGGCGCCCTTCCCAGATGTATGCACAAGAACATCGGTGGCCAAGACATGTATTCACCAGGCCAGAAGAATCAGTAAGTAGATGTATGTAAAGTTGCTTTTATTTATTACCCAATATACGTGCCATAGTCTCAAGATATCGTGCCGAGCTTAACAAATGGCATCGAGCACTAAGCCAACAGGCTGTGTATACAGTCTCGTATGCTTGGGGCAGCCCGGACTGTGGTGACGAAACTCCCGGGTTTGTGGCTTTGCGTGAGACTCATGGTGAGAGAGGTCCCACCTTGCCGGTGTCTTCCACATCCAAATGAGCCTCTCCTGCGCCTTACTAATCCATAAGTGATAACGGATTCATCTCACAACTTCTGAATTCAATGAGCTTCTCCCGTCGGTGTCTTCCTGAAAGGCCGCATTAAATCTGGCGTGATCACAGGGCATGGTAACCCATGTGCCAGCGATATTGTGAGGTCACCGCGATAAGGGCCGCATACAAGGTAAAGCGCAGTGTGAATACTATCCCTTCCATCGATGAAATGACTGCGTGTAGGCTAGGTAGCACTTGGTTTCGAAAGTCGCACACAAATTGCTTCCAGATCGAGAGTTCGATCTTGCCGTCGAATGAGAGAGGTTGGTGTGCCGCGTCCTCCTGCGCGCCGAAGGTTGAGGATAAGATGGGATCCCTAACGTAGACGATATCAGATTTCTCAATTGGCGCACGAACCCTTATCACGTACTGTATGGGAAAACAGGGCGTGCATCCATCTAATGCAGGTTTGTGAGTGTCCGTATGATCTGAAATCGCATGAGAATCATGGCACTCACGGCCAGGTTGGGGCGTAGTAAGATATCGTGTTGTCTAGACCACAAACCGCTGTGGCGAATTCCAAACCTAATACGTTCAAATCTGTCAGAAAGGCAGGATAGGTCGTCGTGGATGCTACTGACCAATGAGCCTGGGAATGCGAATGTCAACGCGTGAAGAATCATTACACTAGCTTCAGCGATAGGTTACTCACATCGTAAACGAGACTGCTGTGTCGTTCAGCATAGCCCCCGCAATCGGTGTGATGCAAGACAACTTCCTCAGGCAATCGAAGCGAATTCTTCCGTCGATGTCGGTGATACAGTCTCTCAGTCTTACAAACGTCATGACGACAGCGCTTGCTAGAGATGAACGCCCGTTAGCGCCTTTTAGGCAGTGTTGCTTGACTTGGTGAGGTCTTTCCCGACTGACCTCCCGAAACGGTGCAAATAACCCTGTACAGCGAAGGCTCAGTTGCGCAAGTTCGGTGCAGACGATGAGGAGTCGCCTCAACGCACATAGCGAGGATATGGCCGTGCTTGGTCTTCTGAGCAGCGTTCTCTCTAATGAAGAATTTTGGGCCATATAAATGGTCGTAAGGCGGACGCACGTCTCGGAGGGATCTCAAGACGCGAGCATAGGCCAGAATGATTTGTAGCCCTGTATATCCCCCTACCTAATGGATCGCCGAGGTCCAAGCGAGTTAGCGAGCGAGCTTAACTTTGTGTAAAGGCTTACCAAACACACGAGCACCCACAATGCACAGACTGAGTAGAGCACTGGGAACCGCATTTGAGAATCAATCGGCCGAACAAATGAAATTCTCACCTTTCCTACGTTTCTCGCATAGCGCGTACACACGGAAACCCACAATGAGAGTCAGGATTGCAAAGCCTATGGCGCTTCCAACTTCGCTCGTTAGGCGAATAATAAGACGTCTCCTTCCATGGTGTTCAGCGATTAGGCTATTCGGAGAGGAGAGTGAGAGGGGAACTTGCTCACCTCTACATAAATTCATGAAAAAGTCAATGAAAGGGCGGCAAGATGTTCATCAGGATGAGTATGGAATATACGGATTTGCTCGTACCTCTCCTTCAAAATCAAGAGGACCACCGGCTTGCTCGTTGTTCAACTCATAACCCGGCTGCTGGAATCAAAGGTCGCACGCACCTTGAAGTAGCACCCTACAAACAGGGATTAAAAACATCACCTCCGGCTCGCAATGCGAACTCACAGTAGCATGGCGAGCCCGAAGTACCGTGAAGTCAAATACAAAGCTTTCGCGCTTGTCCATGGCGATCTGGACTCATGTTAGGAGTGTCGATGCTTGTGTCGTAGCTGATTGAGATAGACACACCTCCATATGAGGCGAACCTGTGAGCCAGACGAACTCAATCAGTATGAGGTCCTCGTCATGCCGATAGCATTTCTATACGAACCTCGTCTTGCAGTTTCGCCAGTATGTCGCAGAGAAGAAATGTCAACGCGGACGCTTTGGCCAGTCAGTACCGGATCATCGTCGGAACTCGATCGTGCTGGCACACCTGTCATATACCTTTCTGTTTGGTATAGTAAGGGAGCCCTGAAATTGAGATCGGATGACATAGCAGCGAGGAGAATAGTGTTCGAGGTCCAGGGCAGAGGTAAAGCGGGGGAAACATACCTTGAACACCCGCTTTATACGCTAATCAGAGGCTCGATAGCAGTGTAATGTTTGCGAAAAAGATTGAATGTAGTGGATTCGCGATGATCAACATCCCAATCAGCACCGCAGGTGTCCATTGCATGCCGGAACATGAGTACCCACAAAGGGAGGCTTGCTGGTATAACGCCCTCTAAATCGCAGTACGGAGGATCGACGGGCAACCGACGGGCGAGGTCCTACCGATCGATTGGCATTTCAAGCTCTACGACGGTGAATTGCACCACCCGTTTAGTGTATCGATCCAGGTCAGCCCCAAGGAAAGGGGTGTCGAAGAAGTGCGTGGAGATAGAGCGAAGAGGAATCAGGATGGGGTGGAATCACAGAATGGCTATTCGCCGAAGGTTGAAGTGTGCGTTCGAAGATAAAAGATTGTCTCCCAAGTAAGATAGGCGCTGCAGGCCATGAAGTCAGCGACGACGACGACGACGACCTAACCAGGGCCAGTTTCCTGATAACGAGCGGCGTTTATGAGAGGCTGCTCATAGACACAAGATACGCCCAAGACCGGTCCTCCAGAAATGATTGAGGGCTAGCCGACCCATTTCCCCTATACCGTGCGGGATTGCTGTCTTGGCAGGCCACAGAACTCAGTCGAGCGTCGAGGGGAAAGGAGGTTCCAGGATTTCATCTACTGTGCCGTTCATACCCGGCATATGCGAGTCTCCGAGAAGCGATGGGCGTTTCAGCGAGTCCCCTACACAGCAAAAGTGACTGTCCGAAGACTGATTATAGAAGCAACCTCTGTTCAAGCATATTGCCGGCGTAGTTATTCGAAGGGGTCCTGGATGCGGCAGCATTTACAAGCAGATTCCCCGATGATCCAAGGTAAGGGAATTTAGTGGCGCGATGGAGTGCGTCTATGGAAGATTTGCTGCCAGTGGGCGGGGACTGTGTTGAGGAAGGCGTTGAGGACAAGCGATGATCCTGACTCTGCTGGCATTGGTTATCTAATCCGTCGATCAGATCGCATCTAATCTTATCTCAAGCGCCCAAACGCGCGCACATTAGCACCTTCAATTTTTGCAATGTTCCTCCAGGGAACTTCTCCGACTACTGCGTATCCGAGGAATCACTCTCCACTCCCCAGTTTCTAGGCGACGTGAATGCTCGAGCCATAGAGATCGAACTTTTGAAATCTTGTGCCATTCGACTCTAGATACACAGTGCTTTGCCTCGCACATATCTTCCACCAGAACAAGATGGCATTGAATCATGGGCAATAAAACTGCCTATACAGGTTTTACCACGTGCACGCGACCTCGTTCCAGTCAGATTGGCAGCAACGAGCTGCCGTGCAGATTGAGCCATGGCCGGGAAGCTCCCTAAGTCCGCTTTTGACCATGCACCTCTTCCCCTGACCATCGAAGTAGAAATGTGCGCGGTTCATCGGCCAATCCATGCACAACTCCCTCAAACCTGGGACATCGGATGGATCTTGGCACCCAGCCCGTGGAAAGATGTTGTATCGGCCAAAGGCGCTGTTCCAGTCGGAGAGGAAGATGTTGGAGCCGTTTTGAGCGCAGTCGTCCAAGACGTACATTGAGTCAGCTGCGGCGTATGTCGTGAAGGCAATGAGGGTGGTGAGGAGTGTGGTAGTGAAGCGCATCGTGGGTGATGATGGGGTTCTTTTGGGGTGTTAGAGTCTGTCCAGAGCGTAAGAGTAGACAGGAGACGCACCTGCTGTGGTTGAATGGGTGGAGATGACTGAACGACGTACAATGTAACATCTTAAATACTGCGAGGAACATCCCCCCTGCATACCCGGAGTTTCGACAATTCGCCCCAACCTTCGGCGTNCACGGAATTTTCACCTCCCCAGAAGACGATGCCACCTGGGTGAAGCTGTAACAGCTGTCAACGATTAGCTCATTCGACAGTTACTTGCCTCGATGATCAGCAAATCATTTCCATATTCGTCTGTGAAAGCGCCGACGTATTCTCTTGGTATTCTCTCTCCCGCCTATGAAGCCTCCAACCATCGGCCCTCGGCCCTCAACTCGCTCGCCGCGTGCGATGGGGATCCAGGGTTTCGTGTCTTCAGTCTCGGTCCGGAGGTGGGGATTATGAGAGGTCCCTCTCAGTGGTTGTACGATGCGAGGTCAAAATTTCAAGGCAGTGATTCTGTCTCGGTCCAGGGATATTTGCGCTCATCAAAACGAAAATCAAATTCGTTTGGGACTCAGACGAGGACCAGCTCTGAATTGGTTTTAACGTCAGAATCAGGATTCTGTGTGGCAGCCAGCAGTGTATCTCCAGTTGCGCCCAACAACGCGGAGATCACCACCCCATTGATACGAGCAGTGCATCCGGGAAGCGAGCATCCGACTGTACACTGAAACAGAAGGCACTCACAGCCAGAGCATCATTTCTAACTGAAGATCAGCTGGCCACCATCCCCCGTATCGAGCCGCGGTCAAAGATTGCGAGCCTGGGGGAGCTAAGTCGGACATTGAGGGGAAGGCCAAGTACCAGAGTAACAGAAATTCGTCTTCGGTGACACCTCCCGGGAGTTCTGGCTCTCGGAGAGGACGTGTAGTATACGTCACCCGTGTACGAGTAGAGGAATCGTCCGAGGACTGAGAGCATCCCGGAAGCAGCCTCCGTCGAAGAAAATTGCGAACATAGGACGCCTCTTGGAAGGATTCCCAAATGCAGCAGCGTCCCCGAGTAGGAATAAGCGCGAGCCAATATGAGCCACTTATGCCGGCTATAAATGCTCCTTAGCACGGTGCGGTGCTTTCGGCGAAGGTTTGCAGAGTGGGTCCCGCCTGGAGGAAGATGCAGGAGACAAGATGCGATCCTGACTCCTCCTGGCATTCTTTATCTAATCCGGCGATCAGATCGTATCTAATCTTATCTTTAGGTCTTCATGGGCCCATCCTAGCGCATCGTCAATGTCATTGGTACATAGGCATTGCATAGGCACCTTCCGCAATCTTACCCTTGCTAATTTCTTCCGCTTCTGTGCATCCAAGCATCTATCTGCCCTATTTCTCGGGCGAAGCAGCTGCCTCAAGCCATATAGATCAAAGTGAGAGGACGCGATATTGTGATCTCACTTTGAGTCGAATCAGGATACGTGTCGCGTCTCGTACTTCATCGTATTCCACCAGATTTCATTCGGCAAAGGGTATCTCTAAATTCATCCACGCGCTTTCTATGCGGTTTCTACCAAGTACATGCGACCTCGTTCCAGTCAGACTGGCAGCACCGAGCCGCCGTGCAAATCGATCCATGACCTGGGAGCTCATGAACAGCCGGGCCCTTGACCATGCACCTCCTCTTCTGGCCCTCGAACACGAAATGGGCACGGTTCCTCGGCCAGTCCATGCACAGCTCCTTCAACGCTGGGACGTCGGCGGGATCTTGGCACCCGGCCCAAGGGAAAATGTTGTATCGGCCATACGAGGTGTGCCAGTCGGAGAGGAAGACGTTTGAGCCGTTTTGGGAGCAGTCGTCTAAGACGTTCATGGTGTCGGCGGTGGCGTATGTTGTGAAGGCGATGAGGGCCGTGAGGATAGTAGTGGCGAAACGCATTGTGATTCAGAGTGTTGAAGAGACTGCTTTAGTAGTATTAGAATTCATTTGCAGAGGGGATGAAAGGTAGAGAACACACCTGATGTGGCTGAGTGGGTTGGGATGGATAAACGGCGTACAACTCGACGGCTTATATACTTTAGAGAAAGGTACGCCATGCATGCCCTGAGTTCCAAATATACCCAACTCCCGTACGCGGGCTACTCGCTTCTCCAGAAGACAATGAACTGCACCCCTCCAGTGTGGATCTGTAACAGCTTGCCTGATACGACGGTTAGCCGTGCCCGACGATCAGCAAATCATTTCTATATTTGACTGCGAAAGCGCCGACACATTGTGCCTCCCGCTCCAAGCGCTCCGAACCATCGGGCCTGACGAATACTGCGAAACATCGAGCGCTTCGACCCCTTCATGATATCCATGAAGCTGAAGGCTTTGCACTATACCGTACGCCCAGGGTGTACTGCCTGTTCCATCAGAGTTGGCATAGTGGGATTCACAGCTCGCTTCTCTGGAGCGTTCGGGCCTATCAAACCGAAAATCAATATGACTTGCGAATCAGAGGTCCTCATCTCCGGGGTTGGGTTCTTGCATCAAACTTATCATGATCCTGTACGACGGCGAGCAGATCGCTTCGCAGTTGAAGTCGGGACCATGATGAATCTCGCGTTTCAGAACGTGTTTCTCCGAGGCAGTGTCGACTTTGTGCGTGCACTTTGGCGAGGAAGCGGGTGGGCGCTGGGGAGTGAACGCCATTGTGGAGTGGCACCATGATAGCATGACGATTGGAAGGCGGTCGGTTTTTGCCATTGTGTACTGTCGCGCAGGTGGACTACGATTCGAGGAGTGCAGGTGTAGTGAAGACCACGCGCCTCAGAAGCGAGAACCATCTTGAGTCCAGTGTGCACGGCTCCGACAATAACGTTAATAGAGAGTTTGCGCATAGCCACTAGTGGCTTTTTAAGCCACCTGAGAGCCATCGCCGTTGGCTTTAACCTTGCGCGGAAATGGGCGGGGATCCGCCCGGTGGAGCACCAG
>JANDKE010000860.1:1188-19071 GCA_027627275.1 Coprinellus aureogranulatus | reverse complement strand
GAGGAGGTGCTGAAGTACCAGCGTGTGAGAGGGGGGGATGAGGAGATCAAGGAGACGAGGAAGCAGCTCAAGCGACATGAAGGATAGTGCCATTGTAGCATTCAGATCTTGCTATCCATTCCTCCGCCCCTTCTCCACCGAGTTCAGCGCGACTGGAATTCTTCCCTTTTACACTGTCGGGGAACTTTGTGCTCACCCTCTCCCTCTAGATCACCTTTTATGAGCGTGTCCCTGAAGAGCGCCGTGGCCAATTCATCTTCAGCCTCGAGCGCGTATGTCCTTCTTCCTTTATCCTAGCTCCTCACCCTCTACTCTCTCATTTGAGGTCGTAATCGAGTGCGAAAAGTACAGCAACTACTGGCAGTCGATGATCTGGCCGCTCGACTACCATCATTCATACAGGCGTTCATCCTGCAGGCCCAACCCTCGCTATTGATTTCGCCGACCCACGAGAAAGTGGATCCCCTCTGCCTGATGCCAGCCCAAGTACCTTGGCTCCAGAGGACCAGAAGACGTTTATGGCCCCTGTCGTTCGCAAAGGGGCCTGCCTAGCGCTACGGTTCATACCTGCCATCGCGCTCTAGGAAACCCTTCTCATGCACGACCGGAGCCTCCGGCTTCTTCCCTTGTCGGTTTGTCAGAGTCGGGCGGACGTTGCAGGTGGTTCTTTGCATGGACTGTTTATGAGATATACAGCTTGGAATACAGGCAGGTGGTTTCGACTATCCATTTAATGCGCCAAAGGACAGGACTATCCATTTAATGCGCCAAAGGACAGGACAATAGTGCTTATCGTACTCTGTATGGAGGTAGTCCTCGTACAGAGTCGTACTCTGTATACTTTACTACTGTGTATTCACGACCGTTTAGCACGCATTTCCGGTGCGGATCACGCCCGGGGACGACGCGCAAACCTATAGGCGATCTTGTCCGAAAGCCACTGGGCCAGGCGGAATATGAGGTGATGGCGAGGTTGGCTTGCCGTGGTCGCTCTGCTACCGCCACCGATGGGAGAGCAAAGAGTGCAGTTGCGAGTTCAACTACAAACTAACGCGACAGCTCAAACGCCGTAGACGTCTAGACTTCAAATAGGGAGCGACATGACCAGCGGTGGAAGGAGAGGCTAGCGCTACATAGCCATACCGTGCCTCGAGGAATAGCGGGTCAAGCTGTAGGCGAGGAGACAGCGACAACGCTTGAAGGAGACAAGGGGCAAGCACGAGCGTGACGTCATCTCCAGTCAGCGCATCACCGACGCGCTTTTCATTCTCCGATCCGCGCACATGATTCCCCTGGGTTCTTTTTTTTCCTTGTTGATTAGGACCAGCCCTTCGTCTGCTTTGCCTCCTCCTCCTGCCTCCTCGACGTTGGGTCCACTGCACGCCTAGCCGACGGTTTGATCAGCCCGCCAAACCCCTTCCCCATCCAGCCCTAGGTCAATCCCCCTCGCCACCCCCTTCCTTTCATCTCCCTGCACGCCCCCTGACACCTTCATTGTCCGGTGCTCCGAGACGCATTCAACAAGCTGTCGTGAAGTATGGCGTTCGTATACGCCGACTGTACGAGCTGTGTACTAGAATGGCGTTCCTGCGATCGAGCTCCTGAACGTGGCACCCCTTTGCTATGTCCATCCCAGTGCCCTCCCCCACATCTCCCTCTTCCACACCCCACCTCCTACGCCCACCTTTCCCTCACACTTCCCCTCTGGTTGCGAGGCTCGATATCTGGTCACCTTCGGATTAGGGGGTTCATCGTTGTACTGGCGACGCCTGTCCACCCATCTGGAGCTCGACAACCGAAGGCTCAGGCTATCGGTCCCCGAAATGCTGTAAAGGGGAACGTCGCCTTGAAGGGATTGACCCCTCCCTCCGCTTCCTTGCTTGGTAACCACGAACGGCGCCGAATATATAGCTGTCAGAATTCCCGCCTGAGGAGCGTGTCGAAGATCTCGTGTTCGCACCCTATAACGCCCGGATGACCTGAGCCTAATGACTCAGTTGAGCGTGCATATGACCCTCAAATAATGGGACGCAGGAGCTCAATTGAGTAAATCAGATGACCAATAGGGCTTGACTCAATTGAGTGACGCTCAAGTGAGCCACGTGCATTTGGTCATCTAGGGCTACCAGCTCGGCCTTGGTACGCGCGCGTCCGACATAGCGGTGCCAGTAGGCTCGGCCACAAATCGCAGATCGCCCGAGTATTCTCCAAAAGACATTTCGGACACACAGGATTCGACTCGGGCATGCATGCTTGATGCCAATACACGCTTCCATCGTGAGAAGAAGGTAGATAGACCAACAAGCTGAAGAAACGAAGGGACATAACATTTGACAATATAGCAGCAGCCCGCCGGCAGTGCTGAACTCTAGGCAGGGGATTTCCCCTTGTCTCCCATCTTATCTAGCAATTCCTCCAACTCCTCCTGCCTCGAATTCACATATAGTGCTCGACTGATCGCATCGAGGACAGATTGCATGTGATTCCTGTTGCGAAGTAGACCGCGATGGTGCTCTGAGTGGCAGTCTCGCATCCACACCAGGTCTCGGACGTGATTCTCCAAAAAGGAAAACGACACTCTGAGGCCATCATGGGAATGTAAGTCCCAGTACGATTCAGCGTGAGGGTCGGAAGGGCCGGGTTCCGTTTGTACTGGAGGAATATCGGCGAAAATGGCTTCGGACGCTCTCGCATGTGTCTCGAGGCTGGAAAATATCCCTCGGGATCCCGGGGTCGTCTTAGACAACGGAAGGGTAGCCTTCGGGATACCCGTGGCATTGTCCTTTCGCCTCCCTTTGAGACCCGACTTGAAAAGGTCAGTGTTGACCGTTTTGGCCCACTCTCTCTCGGGTGGAGCTATGAACAATATCAGCGGAGCGAACGACGCATAGTAACGGATGGTGCGCTCACGGGCCTGCGTATTATCTGGGGAGAAAGTGTCTGCAACATTCACCACTTCTTCCTCCATCTCGATGTCTCGAAACGAAATAAACATAGAGCCTAGCTCCGTGATAGAGGCCTACACACCTTCGTGACCCCTAAGGGACATGCGGGCTTTATTGGCGTCGCTGGCCATGGTCAATTGCACGGAGACTCGGAAAATATGAGTACTGAGCAAAAACGCAAAAGGATATCGGTACAAGTGCGATCTGAAGTAATAAAAACTAAGGAAATACTCCGGAATGTGGTGTGACAAGAAGCACAGAAGCGCGCGCAGGAAGTGAAGAGGAAGCGCGGAAGCGCTCGTGGATTATAGCACATGCTAGAGCAGATATAGAAAATATGTCTAAGAAATCTCGGCTTGGCCAAATTTCCGATCAATAATTGTGAGACCATCTCGACGAAAGGGAGAGAAGGTCTCACTGACTTGTCATCGGTAAGCAATTCGTACTACCCAGCTTCACGAGCAACCCAACGACTCAGAAACAAGAACATTCGTCTTGTAGAAGCCTACCTCTAGTGACAGTACAGACCCGACGTCCAACGGAACGACGAGTAACATGCAAGCTCATCCCGAAAACGGAGGAATCAACCGGGAGCAGGCCCAGGTTAACAAGGAGGAACCGGAAGCGACGCCGCCTCCTACACGGGAGCAGACGAGGAGCAATCTGAAGAAACTCAATAATTTACTCATCCTCGCAACCAGACTCACCACCGGAGACAACCTAGTCATAGCTCGTAGAAAATTAGTAGGACCCGCTGTGAGTCGGCCGAGGCCAGTAGGCAGAAGCGTACTAACGCACATGATTAGGCCATAGTCCTTCGTGGTGTCGATGAATACGGCGCAGATGAATTTGATATAACGGATCGCGTTGACGCTTGGGTGGAAGAGCTTGGTCACAGGCTTCACTATATTTCCGATGAGGAATGCGAACTCGATCTCAATATATTTGCGAACCCTGTATACTGGGACACCGACGAGCGCGCCGCCCAAGCTGTCCGCGAACTGTTTGAGGATCAGCGAAAGGAAGACAAGGCACGCGGGGAATCAGAACAGGAAAAGCAGACCAGAATCCAGAACACCGGCCGAGACGAGGAGCCAAGGATGGCAGCAAAGAAAGTAAAGACCGGTGAGTCGGGTGTCATCAGGCAATCATACAAACTGACCCTGACTTTCGAAGGCGTAGAGGAAACATTGATGGAGGTCGATGGGGGCAAAAGCGAGAACCTGAAGGAAGGGACCATCGGGAACGACACTTACGAGGAACAGCTGTATCTGACGGACGATGCGCAAGGCGAGGAGGTAGACGAAAACGAGGATGGAATGCTGATATCACCGAGCGAAGCAGAGGAAGGGGATAATCTGAAGAGAAAGGTAGACGACGAGAACGCGCAGGTTCACACCGGAGGTAGTGGGAGAAAGAAAGTGCAGAAACGAAGGAGGGTCCAGCCAGATTCGCCGACTCAAACGAAGAATGCGGAAGGGAAGGAGATGGACAAGGGGAAGGGAAAGAAACGGGCAGTGGATGTAGCGGAAGAACGTGAGGGGGAGACGGTGGAAGAAGGGCATGTAGAGGCCAGGGAAGACGAGGGAGAGTCCGATGAAGAGCGCCCAGACCCCGAGGCACAACCTCACAATGAAGTGGAGGGGGAAGCCGTAATCAACATTGAAGGACTAGAGCTCTACGAGACGCCTTGCGATCGGTGCAAAAGGAAGACCGGACAGCTATGTCAGAAACAAGTGAAGAAAGAGCCAAAGGGTAAACGGGTGCCCAAGCCAAGGATGGTCTGTTATGCATGCTCGTATCGGAAGCTTCGATGTACAAATTCGGGCGAGAGCGCAAAGAAAAAAGAAGGCGAGGGAGACGACCAGGGCCACGGCGAAGCGAACGCTGCAGCGAAGAAGAGAAAGGGGAAGAGCAAAAAGACCAAAGTGGAGGATGGAACTGCAGGGAATAATAATGGAGGACCTGCAGCGACCGGGAGGAGCAGCGGGAAGTCGGTCGACACGGAGAAAAGGGCGGAGACGAGTCATGCGGCACGAGCAACAGAATCCAATGAAAAGGACCTCCTCGACCCTAGTCGCCAAGAGATTACGACCAGAGGACGACGCACCCAGAGTAAGCCATCTGCGTCAAAGGATCCCCAAGACCCGTTTCTTATTGGGGGAAGACTTATCAACGCTGGAGTCTCAGAAGAGTTGACAGGGAGGACGGTTGACAAGGAGGAAGGACCCACGAAGAGGAGATCGTCGACTCGGCCGAAGGTAAACGCTGTACCTACCACAGAGAAGGAAGGCCAAGGTGAGGAGAGCACGCAAGAGAAGGAACCCAACGCCCAGAGGCCCATGGAGACCGCTATAAATCCCACTTCCGATGTTGAAGAAAGAGAAGTCAGACTCACCTGCAGTCGCTCGAAACCTTCGGACGTGAGTGTCTCTCTCCCTACACTATCAACCCAACTAATGGACACCGGGGATAGGGAAAGCGCGACTCCAAGGGGTCGAGGGCGGAAACGTCGAAGATTGTAAGGCCGGCATACGAAGGGGAGCTACTGCAGCCCGGCATTCCAGCCGTTCTCGAAAGGCTCGTCTTGGACCACCATGAGGCGGGAGCGAAGATATCCGATGTGCACGCCGAGTTAGCGGTGGTTCAGCTCGTTCAGAATGAGCTGTACGAGCACGTCCAAGGGGTGAATCAGACGTTGAATAGGCTGGACGTCGAACGACAGGAAGGACACGATCTCATCGAAGGCGAACTGCAAGAGATCAAATCCAAAATTCACATGGATCACGGCCGACGATTAGATGATCTTGAGAAGCGCGTTGCAGAAACACGGGTGGATGGGGTGGTAGTTGAAACGCTACTGCAGAAGAATACAGCCATGGATGCTCGAATCCGAGTCGTGGAGAGTGGAGTTGGAAGTGGGAGAGGAAATCAGGGTCTCATCGACATGGCGACATTGGAGACTGTACTTGAACGTCACAGACAGAAGGTTAAAGAGGACGTAAGCGAACTCATCATGGGATTCGAGACTCGAATGCATGCGGTATTCCAACAGCAACTCCAAGGAACGCAATCCCGGGAGATTGCGAGCCATCGAGGTCGAGAGGAAACCGCTCATCACGATAGAGCCCTGGAGGCAGTCCCGGCACCTCAAGCGAGCTCGGGCGAGGTAAGTGTTTCGTCTCAGGATACAGCGCTGTTGTATTAATACCTACTGGCAGATTGGTGGAATGCGCGTCGGTATGGGTGAGGTTGGCATTCAACGATCTCCTTCTGCTCCTTCGACAATGCAGAGAGGTACCTCACTCGGGTTCGCAACCGTACCTCAGAGGGTACGAGAGAACCTCGGCCGAGATATCGGGCGATTGGATACCAAAATCCCTCAGGGTCATTTTGAAGAGCCGACGCGTCGCCACAGCTCGTTCATACCCAGAGCTCACCAGACCAATGTCAGAGCGAGCGCGATTGGCCCTAGGGACCAAAGCATGTTCTACGGTACGGTTGAGGCGACAGGAAATCAAACGCCTAGTGTTCCCGGGGCAGGTATGGAGAGACCTTTGGGCGAATTCGGGCATGGAGCTATTGGGCACGACTATCAGTCTATATCCCAACACAGATTACGCCATGAGCACCAACATGAAGGCGAACCGTCTCTCATGCTACGGAACCCAGGGCGTTCGAGTTCAGCATCAGTTCAAGGAGTGGGATCGAATAACGGGATGACCTCCGGACTGCTGTCCAGTTACGCGCCCGATGTCTCTCTGTTCACAGTGGGGACTGCGGGATCGACGGTACGTGGGTCGATTTCAAGCTTCTCGGGCGAGGGAGAAGGAGGGAACAGCATGATATCGAACTACGGCATGACCATGGAAGGAGGGGTGACACATGACATGGGGACAAACTGGGAAGAGAGTCACGCAGGTAATCACCCTTCCATTGGACATAGCAATTCGTAGCGGGTGACGGTGAGGAATCGGAACTGAAGGTATCCTCTTGAAAATAGGAGTGATAACATGTCCATGGAACTATAGACACATTCCTCAAATTAGGCTAGGCGAATTGCATTTTCGATTTCTATACGTGAGAGGGATGGCTAGTAACAATATCGCTAATTTAAGAGGTCTCGCCAAACTTCACAGAACGCTTTCTTGCCCGTGAAGGTGTCGCTACTTGCCAAGCTGGTGAAATGTCCAGGGTGTCACGCTCCTCAGCAGGAACCTTACGGCGGGTTCGAGAAGCCAAAACTCCTTGCGTACCCTTGTCAGAGGCGCCGTGAGTGACTCCAACGTCACCCGTGGCCTCTATGTCCCGCTTAACATCTCCGTAACCCGTGCCTTCTTCCCCTGAATTCTTTCTGTTATTTTTCTTGTCCTTTTGTCTTGGAATAGTCGACGCCTCGGACTGAGTGGACTTGAATACCTCGGCGCTGCGTTGAGCGGCCTCCTTCTGTTCCGAACTGGAGGGCATGTCATCTCCGTCTCCAACGCTCTCCTTTCCGAGTCTGCCCCGCCGTTTGCCTTTCCCTCTCTTCGGGTCCTCTCTAACCGGCATCCTGTTGTCTTCGCTTTCTCCGACTGTTGCAACTTCTTCCCGAGCTTTCTCCTTTTTCTTTGTCTTCTTCTGAGATCCAGTCTCGGTTGCACCAAGCACAGGAGCGTCGGTCCCTGTCTCCTCTCTCTCTGGGGTGCGCAAGGTTAATGCAACAGCAGCCTGAACCAGGCTATCTTCGGACGGGGTAAGGGAGCGACCCTCCTCAGATTTCTCTGTGGGTAAGGCACCAGGAGTGGCGGGGTCCAGGGTAGGGCTCTTCTTTGTTTTGCCAACCTTCGGTCCTTTCCCTTTCTTTCTTGGCTTCGGCATTCTTCCCTCGGGAAACTCCTCCACATCCGGTAACTGCTCGGATGAACTGACATTGCGAGCGTCCGACGGTTGCTTCGGAGAAGGTACAGCCTTGGAGGACTTGGTCGTTTTAGAACTTTTGGAAGTAGTCGGCTCCTTCTTTCGACCCGGGTCAGGCTGTATGGAAGGATTAAGCGTGGGCCGAGGTGTCTTCTGAGAGCTGGTCGGCTTAACTTTGGGGACCTTCGTACCGGGGTCTATCCGAACCGTCGGTGGCTTAACCTCGGAGTCTGAGGGTGCAAAGCCGTCGCTTTCATCCGTGAGTGGATCCGGGACTCTAGAGACAAAGGTGTGGCCATCGAAGTACCCTCGGAAACGAAAAGCAACCAATCCCATAGACTGGCGTTTCCACCAATGTCGAACAAGAGACTTGCAGTTCTGAAGACCGAAAAGACCAGGATCCTTCAGTGGGGGAGCCGTCAGGGAGATATTCCGAATCGATATACAACTCCACATCGGCACATATATTGATCCAGGAAGGACCGTTCGATTTCCGAACAGGTTGACCTTGTGCTCGGGCTGAAGATTGCAGTCAGCAGGGACCCTTAGTGCCTTGAGAGAAGCAATTGTCTCACCCCAGTCATAGTGCATATATTTGCGGACCACGGTGGGGTACCACACGTAGTCTTTTAGTGGCTTCTTTGGCTGATCCGGGTCAGGTACCATTGGGTCGCCCACTGAATTGAGTTCGAAATGGATGTCTCGAGCAGTCGCCTTCCGGTCGATCTCTTCCCCTTTCGGTGGAGAAGTCCGTTTGACAAAGGCGGCGTAATTTTCGAGAAGGCCTATCCTCTCTAGGTAGGATTTCGCTCCAACCTTATAGGACTGGCCATGGCTCCCGAGTTCGTTGTTGAAGTCGAGGCTAACTAATAATTTTGTTAATCATTTACCAGTACGTAAAGAAAACCAATCTTACCTGCAACTATGTCATCGTTTGAGTCCTCGTAGTTCGCCAGGACAAAGATACGAACACCCATTTGGCGATACAAATCGTGCGCAAGGTATCGGATCACCCGACACGCTTCCTTCTCTGCCAGCCTGATGAGATCACTGATGAGCAAGCATGTCTCGCACACGGGCGCTTAATAGGACTCACAGTTTCCGAGTCTCGTCCGAAGGCCCATCGGTCCTCCAATTGAGGGCTAAGTCTTCGTAGGTCTCCCTCTCTTCTTCAGAAAGGGCATTCCACTCAGCAGAAAGCGCTTTTTGGAAGAAATGGAAGGGCGTAACAGTCTTTCCTGGAGCCTCCACTGCCGTCTCTTCGTCAACAAGGTCCGGATTGTCACAGCCGAGCTCAGGTTCAGATGCACTTTGACCCGAGTAAGCCTCATATAGGGCCTTCTGAGTTCTCTTCACCAAGGCCGTATTCTGTCGATAAAAAACAACACGGCCAGTCCAATTAACCGTCCAACGGACAGGCTCTCAGCGACTGCGTCCTCTCTGACTCAGCCATATCTTGACATGCTATAGACAGAATCAGTCCTTCTGTTGCACGTTATAAATCGGGAGAAACCACGGACCATGAAGAGATAGTTGGTTTGTTTCTCGGACATGGTAGAACCTGCCTTCAAGATGTCATCCCGAAATTTTTTCGGCCGTGGTTTGTGCGATTTCTCTACGTTCTCGGGCTGACGCAAACCGATAACGCTCCTTGATACCCAGGAGATACTCCAGCTGGGCTGTCGTAAATCGTTCATCCAGTCTCTTGTCTTCCTTCTGGAGTTCTTCCTCAATCGGCATTGAGCTGATATCATCGTCACTGTCTCCTTCTTCATCATCAGAATTAGAGGTTCCAGACGGGGTTGGCGGCTTTGTTTTGCGAGTGGTCTTGCCCTCCAATGTAGTTGAGGGTTTCTTCTTTGGAGGAGCCGTAGAGGATGAATCGGAGTCGTCCGATGAGGACCCTCCTGAGTCGGAAAGATCAGGAGTAGGATCTGGCGCACTGGCTACGGAACTCGATGATTCTTCCGATTCATCCAAAGAATCTGAGGAGGAATCAACGGCTGGTACAGGTTTTGGCATAACACAGAGACTATGGGATGAGAGAGAGAGCCGAGGTTTAAGCAAGGGAGTGTCCCAGGAATCTGGAAGTTGGTACCAAGTGTTCAGATGCTGTAGATTTCTCCACATATATATAGCTAACCACAATTTCAAATTTATCTTATTTCCGAGAATACATTCCCCTCATCTTCACATCGCTCCAAGTTCTCCTTCCTCAGCATGGTCTCGAAGATTCGCATGAGCCAAAAGAGGGTCAGGACGGCAGAGTACATCGGCCGTCTTACAAACCGTGGCTACCGGGGGAGAGTAGTTCGGGAAGGCGGCAGGTCTTCTCTGGCAAAGGAGGTTGTCCAGCCGGCTCTTCAACCCCCTCCCAAGATTGGGAATTCGAAGCGACCCCGTTTGGATCGATACTCACCAGATCTCGCTATACCCGCTGCTCCACTTTCTCCTGCACAATCTTCTTCCGATGAAGGGGAACCGCCTATGATCAATCCCCCTTTGGGTGGCACGGAGGAGGAGCCTCCTTATCGACCGGTTTTGCTCGAACAGCCCGAAGAAGTTGAGAAACGAAAAGGGAAGGTACGTAGATGGACATGCATGAATGGTAGACATGCCATATTGATTTTTTCTTTGGTTCGTCCGGATAGAATAACCAGGAGTACATCCGCGAGTGGGAGAAGACTAAGGTTACTCAATACCTCGGCCGTATCATCCAGGGAGAGGGAATAGTCACCGCGACTTGTTTGTTATGCTCTGCAGAGAACAGTTGCTGGCGATGCATGGACTGCATTGGACGGCCGAGGCTCTGTAGCGATTGCTGTCGGATATCGCACCGTTCCAACCCCTTCCATAGGGTTGAATGTTGGAGCGGTAGTCACTGGGTCCCAGCATGGCTATGGCAGGTGGGAACCATTGTGTGTCTGGGCCATGGGTCACAGCCATGTCCCAAGTATGAAGCATCGCTAGAAGGACTGGAGCGAAGGTTAATATCAGTAAACAGCACAGTCGACTTCTCTGACGACAACGACTATGGAGCCACTCCTCAAAGCAGTCACATCGGCTGTGGCGAGCTCGTCTCCTATGTTCACACCAACGGTATCCATCATCTACCCACCTATCCATGCTGGTGTCCCAAAGCCGAACCAGACGACATTCAATTTATGGACCGAGAGCTGTATCCTGCCTCCTGGAAGAAGGTGTCCACCGTGTTCACATTCGAGGTTCTCAAGCTATTCCACCTCCTGAAGGTTCACGCCCACATGTCTACGGAACTATTCTATGAACTTCTCCGAAGACAAACCAACAGCACCTTCCCATCCAAAGTGCCAGTATGTCAATTGTTTCTTTCTCGGCCGATGAATCTCACTGATATGGTAAATTAGGACCGTAGGAGGGAGCTTGCTCGGGTGTGGGTAGAATGGAACTACCTCATCAATCTAAAGCAAAACGGCTTTGCGCACGTTCGACCCGGAGAGCAGCCGGGGAGGGGAGACTTCGCGACGCTATGCCCATGCTGCCCCACTCCTGAAATTAACCTTCCTAAGGATTGGAAGAAGGATCGCCACCAGTCAGTCATGCAGTCATCTATACCAGTTGATTTAAACTTACGTCCCTCTATCCACCAATTCAGATGGCTCTATCGGAGATATCTGGCTGGCGACGGAAACTTTGTGCTTGACCACCTTGCTGATAAGGGGAGAGACCCAGGAATGTCTCTCACTCGTGGTGCAAGCTATTTCGCGGAGCCTGTCCGCTATGAGAAGCACGTCAAATCTACCAGAGAGCTTCACGAGGTGAGTGAATTGTTGCAGCTTCTCAGGCAAGCGCCTATTGCCCGAGATCCATTCGGACCGGGAGGGACCTCGGACCGTGCGGCTGTCGGCAATCCCCGAGAGCACGAGACCTCGAAGTAGCGGTGTTTGCAAGGATCTCATTGAAATGGCGACTCGGAAGATAACACCCGCTTCGTTTTCCTAATCGTGGAAGAGCCTTCCTGTACTGAGAATTTTCAATTATTGGATAGCCCCCTACATGCAACAAACTCCGCGCAGTGTCCGAGAAGAATGTATACAAGAAAGGATACGACGCAACAGGTGTGGTTGCGATCGCATGTGCTCGACATGGGTTCTTTGTCCCAGGTTCCATGGTTGACCTTCAGAAGGGAGAGAGGTTCGTACCGAGTACTCCGTGCAGTGATCGTGTTCTAATCTAGTCTCGCTATGCATCAGGCAGTTGAACGTGGACTACGCTCTCTGCCAAGCATTGAAGTCGACCAAGGCGCACAAAACACCCGGAGTCGTGTTCGCATACGATGTGAACTGCCAGTACTCGGTGAACTTCCACCGACGTGTAGAAAAGGGCAAGTATCTGCGATATGACCCTTCGCTCCCTCTGGACTTTGTCATCGGGTTGTTCCATGTGCATGGGCACAAGGACGAATGCCTTTCTCGATTCGCACCCACGTACTTCCCAGGTGCCGGTGTCACAAGTGGCGAAATCTTGGAGTCTCTCTGGAGTAATCTCAATGGAGCGGCCAAAATCACCCGGAACATGCTGAAATTCGGCCGTTGGGAGATGATTAACGCCTGTGCAGAGGACAGCAATATTCGGAAGCTCCAGTCTCAAGGTATCTCAAATCCCATTCCTTCGGGTACCGGTCGCTGATAGAGTCAACCAGCATCTGCACTCGTAAAGCAGCGAGACTTAGCGAGAATAGAAGTCCAAAAAGCCTGCGACGATTTCAACGGCCTCAACCAGAGTGTGTCATTGCGCAACAGAGCACGATGGAAAGCACAGATGGACGAAGCCAATCGCAAGAGGAGATCAGATCCCCATGCTATGGATGTGTACAACACATCTGTCCCCGACGGTACGGACGTTGTGAATCCCATTTTTTCACTGAAGAACTCACCTTCATGGTCAGTGGTCACGAAAGAAGCAGTCCAGGCCAGCCTCATGGAGTCCGAACGTCTGGGATCTAGCGTCCGAGGCGTTGCAGAATGGCTCGGAGATGCTATAGAGCTTCAGGAAGCTCAGTGAGTGTAGTCATTTCCACTCTTGCCACACCGATTTAACATATCCGACCGGAAGGATCTCATTCCGTGGGCTTCTGTTTGCTTCCAAAGATGCCTCTAGTGCGACAAAGATAGATCTGGAAAGGAAATCGGCCGACCTTTCCAAACGGATTAGAGGCCTTTACGAACAAGCTGTTCAACTATTTTCAGGCTACGACCTCGAGGCCGAGCAAGCGTGCCAGTGGGACGACGACAGTGTCGAAATATGCGTTTGCGAGACGGAATGCTCTTGCGAAGAGTTGGCACAGCTTCCATGGGGAAGACACGTTCCAGACTTCTCTTCGCATCCTGAGTTGGATCCCATCCCTCTACCATCCAGCTTCGACATTCTTCCGGAAGGATGGCAGCCATATCGCAATCAAGAGGAGAAATTGAGGGTCGCACAAGCGGAGGAAGCGTTGGAGGCATTACGAGGCCACATCGCTCACAAGTCCTTCCTCTACCGGACCAACAAGACCTGGTCTACTGGGAAGCGAGGTCGGACTCGGGCGTACGATGAGATCAACAACGTAGAAGCGGCCATGCGAATGCAAATCAAGTATTACGAATCGGCGGTGTGGGCTCTTGGGAGACTTGGTTTAGCATCAAAGTATACCCGGTTTCAGTCCATCTCCCGGGCTGACACAAGGGCAGTGACTTCGGTTTTTGACCCGAACAGGCGAGGTGAGCGCAATGAGGGTCTTTCATGGATTTGGCAGGTTCCCATTGAGGGAGTCGATGGGAAGGGAGCTACGAATCAAGAGAAGGAAGGTTATCTCCAAGAATGTGAGTTCCTGCACCAAAACCCTTTCGAGAAATTGACTAACCGCTCGGTTCGCCCGACAGTGTACCGCGTCAATTGGATCCGAGCTCGGTCTCGGCGCGACCGATGGATTGAGGAAATCCACTATGTGAAGGCGGAGATGGGTTGGTACGTCCGGTACATGGAACATTTTGAATCGCGGGCTAGAAAATGGGCTGCCCTTGGGTTGGGGGATGGCATACCGCCTATGCGAATAGGCAAGCGGACACATGGAGGCGTCTCGGGTTGGAAGGAAAGAACATGTTTTATGGTAATGTATCGAAATCAACTCATAACGAAGCGTCGGAGGAATTACTTGTAGAATGAATGTCCATTTAAACGATTCAATTCCTATTCCCACTCAGGACAATCTTCCAACAGGAATGTCAGACCCGACCCTCAGTCCGACAGTCTTTGTTGCAGCCCGTCAGCTCGATCCACCGAGCTGGCAATCGGTTATCAATTATTTCTCAAGTCGGCTTCGCGCGTCTGCAACGACGATGGTCTTACAAAGCGGCGGTTTTGAGCCCGACGCCATACGGCTGTATACTTCCATGCTCAGGACTGAGCTCGTGAGTCTGTCGCCATCCTATTTTATAGACCGCTCACCCTGATGACCTCGGAAGACCTCTGCAAACGTTTTATTGGGGCTCGCTGTCTCGTTCCATGGAGATAAGATTCACGTTCCATACACCTTTAAAACGGCTACTCGTTTAATGGTGCACGAACGGCTGGAAGACTTCCCTACCATGAAAGCCATGGTAGAGGACAAGCGCGATTCGGACGATACTATCCTCGCTCGCTATGCCGGAAATTGGTGGCTCCCGTTTGACGCGTCCATCCCACTCGAGCGGCGGAGGCTGAAGCCGGGGGACCTGCTCGAGTTCTGGCTGTCTCAGCGTAAATCGCTGCCACCCTTACGAGCGCCTATCCCTCCGCCTCTCCTGCTCAACACAGGAATCCTGTCGTCGCAGGAGCTAAAGGTGGCATGGACTATCGCAAAGGATGCCCTTACCATGCTCGACGAAGATATCGAGGAATCCAAGGTCGAGCTTGCCGACCTAATAATCAACATCGCAAAGCAGGAGGCGCTCCGTAACGATATAAAAATCCGGCTACAGAAAGCAGAGGCTGAAGCGGTGAAGGTGGCTCTGGGGACATTGAATCCGGAAGATAGCCACGCTGGTCCCTCATCGAAGTTCGAGTAGAAAAGCTCCGCATGTACCCAGTCCGTACAAATAGAAGTCTTACCTGAAGGGATCTCACACCAAGAGGGAACATGCTAATGCCCTATGTGAGCCCCGAAGACTGGCCATCCCTCTTCGCATTCCTCCACATTCGACTCCAAGCATACTTGCTACATATCCACAACAATCGGAAGGCTTTAACATTCAACAAGGATATGACGGACTTATTCCTGGCCGAATTGGTGAGAAAAGCTTCGCGTGGACTCTCGGGCCTCGTTGACCGACATGCTGGCTGAAATTGCAGTCCGTAGGCCTATCATTTCAAGGGATATACATGTGTACACGACCGACGGATGTACCATTGCCCTCCCCGTTGTCAGATATTCTGAACCGGATACATGCTCATTGTCACTCGGACGAACAACTATGGCGAGCCCTGACTTCGGGCTGCCTATTGTCGGCCGATCACGATGATCCTCCCCTGTTTCCAGTTTCAAAGTGGTGGGAGCGTAGCCTCCCACCGACGCTCCACACCGTACTCCTCGATTGGGAACATACAACGGACCTCATGATTCGACGAGCTCGCGCAACCCCAGAAGACGGCAAGATTATTCTGGGTGCCTTGGGCTGTACCTCTCATCGCATTGGAGAGGAGGTAAATCGGACGATGATGGCATTGAGGAGAAATAGGGATAGGATTACAATGACCCAATCTTTGCTTTCAAGGTGGGATACGCTAGGTGTTATGTAGTATTCGAACACGGGGCGGAGGTTAATCAAAAGATTTTACAAGCCTTTCTCCCAAAATTATTGCCAGCACGGGGTGAAGGCGCCAGCCCGAAGCATGCTTGAAGGTTCCCTACCGACGGTGGGTTCGGTTCTCGATACCTTCCGGTAATGCACCATGTCCCACATTAGGCTTTATGAAGCTCGCAATGCAGATCCTCTCACCGTCCGTCTTACCCGCCCGTGCTGCAGAAGTCCACCAGGGAGTGTAATCGCCGTGCCAGGGTTGTACATAAACCGGCTGTTCAGAAGAGGCACCTCGAATCTCCCGTTCCTGTATCGTCCGAAAGCAGCAAGGATATCAAATAGGGTTTTTCCTCCCGTACTATCGCGGTGGAATGGTGTTTCTCGATTGGAGATGAGAGCGAACCCAGTGAATGGTGTAGCCCAGTGCTTGAACGCTTCCATCATGACCTCCCGGTCGCTGTGCCTGGCTCGTCCGAGTGCTAGTTCCTCAAGAACTGCAACTTGTTCCTTGTAAAGTTCTGGATGGATAATGGCGAGTAGACCTGAGATCAGGCAATTCACCCTCTCCATGTCCTCCAGAAAGTCCATCGCACCTCCATCTGGGTCGCGAAGGTTGACGGAAGGTGCAGGCGTCGAGTTGTGAGCCTAGGAATGGAGACGTTGAGATGATCGGGGTGCGTATGGCTTTTGTTGAACGGCATGCACTCACCCCCCATCCCTGGTTATACCAGCAGATGCTGATGCTCGTATGCCCCGGCTTCAGTACGCACTTCTCAGGGTCGCGTACGTATTAGCATCCATGCGCCAAGACGTGCCCGAAGTCGGATCCTTAAGTATAGAATTGGGAACCTTTGAGAGCCGTTCGGTTGCTAAGTAGACGCGGTCCTGCCATTCATATTAATCAATGGCATTAAGACCCAGAGTCGAGCTAACTCACGACCTGTTGGGCTGAAAACGCGTACGGTATATACCATGCAACCACTAGCCCATCGCGGTCCACAAACATTGTAGCCGTTCGGACGAGTGGGCAGTTCTCCGATCCATCGGGCGCAAGCCAAAGACCTTGAGGATACAACTTCTTCAATGCGTCTTCCTTACTCGCACCCTTGCTAACCGCCTCTACTATCTGTTGCAAACTGAAGGGGAGATATACTCAGATAGGAGTCAGCGTTTCACCTTACTCCATGCGAGGTCTTGACTTACCAGGATTCTTCCATGCATCGAGGTATCCAGACACAAGTTTCTTGCAAGACGCCATTGCCCGAAAGCTAATCTCCGGGCGGATTGAAAGCTTGTCTAGCCTGCCTTGCCTGAACTTCAGCAGTTCTTGAGCGAAAGAACCGTAGACTCGACAAAGGTGGAGTCCACGAGGCATATCATCAGAGCCAGGCATTGGATTCGAGCAGGGATGGGAGAGAGATGTGACGTTTCCAAGGGATTTCTTGAGGAGCGAACAGCCTCCAGTGGTACCGTCCGACACCCTATTTTCCGGAACGCTCACATGTCCATCGTATATGTCATTATCCACAGGTATATCTGCGCCATATCGTCGTTTCACGTATGACTTATGGGACGAGATGATTACAACCTCCGGTGTGGAGGTTGTGACTTGTGCGAGATGGGTCGTGCGCCTTCGCAGCTCGGGTCTTGTATTTCGGATCAGGAAAAGAAGCGCCCGTGTCCATGAACCTGATGATAAGTACTCACCGATGTTGACACAGTTGACGTCCAAGGTTCTACGTTACTCAACTCCCCCTCGATCTTCTACCTATGCAATGTCCAACTCTGAACCCACAGACGACATAATCCAGCAGTACGAAGGTCGAATTGCGCTGCTGGAATCAGCGGTTCTCTGGTCAATGACCAGATTCGTCGCGGCACAGCACGAGCGGGACGAGTTGGCGGAAGCGAATCGCCAGCTAGCCGAGAGGTGCAAGAGGTTGACGGAGCTAGAACGAGCACATCGGGACAGGGCCAGAGCGTCAAGTATTCAAGCTGCTGAGTCTTCGGCCGGTAGACTCAGATTGATGGGCGCACAAGCGCGTTTCATTAGCGACACGCGCTCCAGGTTCGAAAACCTGAAGCGCCAGACCCAAGAGTTGAGGGAACTCATCGCACGGCTCGCCCATGACGCTCCAGAGTCAGGGGACAATGTCACCCGGAGTACCGACGCGGTGTAGGAGGTCAGACCAAGTAAGTCCTCCGTTTTAATGCTCGGAAAACTGCTCTGATCGCCCGTC
>JANDKE010000086.1:5758-40296 GCA_027627275.1 Coprinellus aureogranulatus | reverse complement strand
CGTTGTGCATTCGTCTTCGCGTAGAGACGCGATTCGGGGTCGCTAGGGACTGAAGGCGGGTGCTCGTCAAGGGAACGAAGCCTTACCAAGAGGTGGGAATAGCACGAAGGAGTGCTGGGGCCGGGAGCGGCAAGGGGGAGGGAGAGTGTGTGGGTGCTGGGAGTGTGCAGGGGTGGATGGAGTGTGCGAGTACAAGTGTACTCGTTCTGCTGAACCTCGTGAGAGCGAGAGGGCGACGTCAGGGTGGAGGTGTTTAGCCTGTACGACGTTTCATGGTGATTAATCTGAGATTCGGACAGGTCAGAAGGGATGTACTGACCTGTGGACAGGATGGGGCTCGTCCGACGAGAGGAGGGGAGGTTTGGGTGTGGGATTGAAGTTAGGAGGTGGTATGAGGTGAGTATCGTTCGTACAACGTTGGATAGACGAGTACTTACCACGATCGAAGATGCAGTTTCGTTCTATGAAGCCGAGGTTCTACGAAGGATGGGAGTTGGTGAGTTCAACGCCTTCTCGAGAGATGAGAGGCTTGACTAACCTTTACTTCAAGTGTACGACAGGTCTCGTTGTATAGACGTGCTTTCGTACGTCGACTAGACCCCGATGCGAACCCGATACGCAAGGTTCTAGTTCGGGTTTGAGTTAGTATGATACGTCATGCTAATCGAGGCCTACTTACCTTGGCTACAGGTCTATTCGAGCGTCGGTATCGACGTCAAAAAGTCTGAAGGTAAGCAACCGTCATTCAAAAGGTCTGGCGCCTACTGACCTCAGTGCTAGCTGCTCGACTCCATACCTGTGTACGCACATGGGTCCTGCCTCGACGGTCATCACAGCTCGAAGGGGAAGCGGGCTACGATCGTGAAAGGTCAGCATTCATTCGTTACGCCCGATGGTAACGTGCTCACCTTCGTGTATCATAGTCTTCCCAGCTGTAGGACGAAGGTGAGCGATCGGTATGTAGTCTGTCGTTGTTCGTGTAACATACGTACCTTGGGAATAAATCGGTTTTGAAAGAATGGATCGAGGTTTCGGTACTGACTTTGTCATGCGGGGATTTGAGAGCGGTAAGCTTCGTGCAGAGTATCGAATGCCTACGAAGTGTCCTGCGATGAAGGGGAACTGTGAGGTGAGTAGAGTTCTCTTTCGAATACGAGTAGACAGGTTGCTTACCTCGTTGACATTCCAGCGACAATCGGGACGGCTCGCGGGCTCGATGTACGACCAGTGTAGCATCGGAAAGGTCAGTAAGCCTCGTTCTTTCATTCAATTGTATCATGCTTACCTTGATTATCTCGTAGTCCTGACGTCTACGCCTACGTCTATCTGGTGGATGGTAAGTTAGCCTCTAGTCAGGTATACGATAATCCGATCGCTTACCGGCGTTTCGAGAAGGTGTACCATGGTATAGACTAATGAAACTAGTCAGTACGATGCTGAGAGGGGTCGATACGAGCGAATACGTACCGCTATCTGGGCCTGCGAGGACTCGCTATCATGAACGAGTGCGAAGCCGGAAGAGTACCTTGACGAATGTGAGTTTGTCAGTTGAGATACCAATGGGACGAAGACTTACCGTCTTCTAGATGTCGTAAGGTGCGCAAGAGCGACGCCAGGATTGGAGTTTCCGAATCCTGAGCTCGGCGAGCGGCTCCGTACGGCGTTGCTGTGGTACTGAGAGTAGTTCAGGCCTAGAAATCGCGGAAATGGTCAGCATACGATTTCTATCCTTGGTCTGCCAAGGAAACTAACCTGTAGGAATCGTAGATGGTGCCATCGAGCCTGGACATTCGTAGAAAACGGCGGGAAGTCAGAGGAATCAAGGGTCAGTACTTCGGCTTTCGTACGACTTGGAAGCGACTCACGTCTTCATTCGTTGTAGCTCGTCGAGGGTGTATTGCTATCCACGAAACAGGGCAATGTCAGTAAGTCTTGAATAAAATTCAGAAAGTCTAATGCTTACCTTTGCGCGTAGACTTCCCTAGATTCGCTTGACGATCTACAATGACCTCCCAATGATCAGGTCGGTCAGTATTTGTGTTTGAACTGCTGCATTAGGTGAAGACGTACCTCTCTTGAATGGTGGCAGCGTGCCAGCATAGAAGGCGGGGAGGGAGGGGAGGTCAGTCATCCTTTCTTCGTACGGAACTTCGTGGCAGATAACTCACCTTGTTCTCGCAGGAGCCGGTTCAACGCGTCGAGTGCGCTCGATAGTCGGCGTCTACGGACTCTCGGGAGAGGTCAGTGAAGCAGCTGTTGCACCACTTACCTCGTCGGCTAGCCCTTCTTTCCCTCTTGACAACCCACAATGTCCTCCCAATCGTCTTCGCTTGGATCAGCCGCAGCGAGGAACCCGGTTTCCGAGCTTTGAAGGGTGAAGCCAAGGGTCAGTATTCCGTTCTAACCGTACGACGCGACTTTCTTACTCATTCATTCCACCCAGGAGCACTTCAAGGTGTCTAAGCGTCAGGTATCACTTTCTATGAAGTCGAGGAGGTCAGTGAAGGACCCGATGCAATGAATACGGACTCACGTCGTCGGGTAGTCGCCCCTCTCAGTTCCCAATCTAAACCCTGCCAAATACACGTCCCCCGGGTGAGAAGCTTCGTCGCCGACATGATGCTTCGTGGTACTTGGACAGAGGCCTCGACTCTTATCTCCAATATGGTCAGTCTCTCGGAGAGCATGGTGAGACCTGTCGCTTACCTCTCGGCCTTCAGACGCTAGTGTTTTGCAATGAGCGACTATAAAATCATGAAGCGTCGGTCAGTAAAATCTAAGGGGTAAAAAGAAGAGATATCGAACTCACTGTTCTTTGTGCGCAGGGACCAAAAGCAAGAGTTGAGGCGGGGAGCGAGCGACGTGGCGGAAAGAGAGGGTGGAACGCCGGAAATACGGCATCAAGATGCATAGGGGGAAATGCAGTACCGTGACATCGAGCGCTCACCTGGAATTCGGTGAAACCACGACGGCGAGCAAAGGTCACGACTCGGAGCGGAGGGTTGAGAAAGAGTATAGTATACAAGAGACGAGAGAAGTGTCAAAAGAAGTGGAGAGCGACTAAAGTGCGGGAGGGAAGGAATGAGGAATGTGAGAGGAGGGGATGATGATTCCGAGGTCAGTTTCTCGCTCGCTCTTATACCCCAATCCCCCTGCCTCATGCCGACTCTCACATATATCGTCGGCAGCACACGGATCTATTCCCGGCGATAACACTCACTTGTACCGTCTACCGATAGTTGAAATATGCGCATTTGCGCATATTTCGCTCTTTTACCGCCTCGTCCCGATGTTCCAAGCCCATCGAGCGACGGGGACCTCGCCGGCGAGGCTTCTATCTGCCCATCAGTGGTCTGATGGCAACTGTCAACACGGGTAGGCGAGCTATAAGTGCAATAAATGAGTCCAAACGCGGTTTCGCGGTGGAACGGTACGAGGAGGCGAAGGTCCCGCTGACGTGCTTCGCATGGAGTTTCCGGGGTGGTTCGACTTGCTTTTCTTGGCAGGGCGGCTTCGGCACGTCCTTGCGATGGTACTAGAGCCCTTTAAGTGGTTTCTAGAGCATGCAGTTTTACGCATTCGTGCGTGATTCTTCACTGTACGTCTGATCGCGCCTTGAGACGTCCCAAGCTCGTACCCGGGAATATACATCCCTCCTTCCGGATTGCGCCTCACCACATCATAGGAAGTGCGCTCATACGTCCTCGGAGCACCTTCCTACCATTCCCAACTTCCGGAAATGTGAATTTTGTGCGTATCTCCTCGATCCCCGCTTCCCATGCTGACGCCCCATCCAAACACTTCAGGTCTTTCTTCCGGCATTGTGGACATTCCAGGATACGGGATGTACGTACCCTGTCATATTTCAAGTGACATCTCCGGGGAAAACACATGCAATTGAGTGCAAGCCTCAGCTTCGTGTGAATAGGTGTTTGCGGTGAAGTGGGGTGCCTGGTGCGTATTGAATCGAGGCCTCGTCATCGGTTGGCACTGAAGCGATAGGTCGGCTATCCTAAGCGATATGTTTCATTCTATCTTGTCTGTCTACATCTAGGTACCCTTTGATTCTCTGTTCATTAATGTATGTTACTGTGGAACTTCCGCAAAGCAGCTCGCGAGCGCTTAACCTTTTCTACAGGCTTACCGGGCTTCGGAGGTGTCATGGAACACATCGAAACTCAGAATTTAACTCACCTACCCGCTCGTATTCAGTAGTCTTTCGCCTCAGCTACCACGCCAACTCCGTCGTACCCGCCTCGGCGTACCTCTCACTGCCGCAAGCTTGCTCCCACCTATTCGCGGCAACACTGTGATTTATTCTACTCAAAGGTGTGCGAGATTGAGTGTGTCTGATTAGAGGGTGGATATGATTACTGGTGTCCAGTCTCAAAGACAAAGATCAAGGTAAAGGAGGTAGAGACAAGGATGGCTCGAATTGAACCAATATCATATATTGCTATGAGTACTTGCTGGGGGACGACTCCGGGGACAGATTTGTCCTTCCAGACATTAGGAGCCCCATGCTATGCACAAAGGTACCACTGACCTGCCTACAGGTTGAATCCATACCGGAATTCTGACGATCGCCGAAATAAGCGCCCAAGCGCCGAAGCCCGCGATCGGCAGCTCCTCGCATACCGGAAGGGCAAACTCGGTTGAAAACAGTCTAAATATCTGAGAACGTAGATTTGGGTGAGTGGCGAGGGACTCCAATGATGGTTAACGGCAATTATATTATAGCCTAACAGAGGAGACAGCAAGCAGACAAAATTCAGGAACACGGCGCGTGTAGAAGTAATACTTGGGGTACGTACCAAGTGGGGGTCTCGCTATCACTTCGAGTGGCTCCTGGAGTTACGACATGGCGTGGAGAGACCTGCAACAATAGCGTAAGTGGAATAGCGTATTTGGGGTGCTACATGGAACTTACGAGAGCGAGGATATGATGCGGCGGTATCTATCTATCAGAACGAGTCAGGCGTGAAGTGCAAGTGAAGCGAGGAAGAACATACCTCTGATTGGGAGCGAGATGATGAAGACACGACAGAAATGAGTCCGGAAACCTGGTCAACCGTGTCTTAAGGGTGTGACCTATCTGTGTCAATGAGCGACGAGGATGAGTTCTAAATCCCCGCGAACTCTCGGGCGACGGGCACCCTACCAATCTTGCATCCATTTGGAATTGTCTCTGAATGTGTCGACGCAACATATCGAAATCCGGCGAGCGGGACTATAGCAACAGTGTATTGGTGAGATGAGCGGAGTGTACAGAGTGTCATACGCACCTTGGTGGCCATTCCTTCGCTCTCCCTCATGTCGAATTCCTACGGGGCGATGAAAAGATGTGATGAACTGAATTGGTCGTTCCACGACGTATCGAATTCCGGAGAATCGACCTTGGAGAACGCTGGTTGTCCTGCTGAGCATAGCACTATGTCAGAGGTCCATCGTAAATAAGGTACGACAGACTCAGCTGACGACGAGTCTTTACTAGGACTGTCTATGGCGCTGGGTCAATGAGGTGCTGTGCCCGGACTCTGGAGACCTTTGCACTCACCTGTATTCTTGGGGTGGGACTATTGGGGGTCGCGTAGGATGCTGGACCATCAGAGTGAGTCGACGGTGTCCCAGAGTCCAAGGAAAATGAGGGCACTCACCGGGGACAATACTCTCATCGATCGCGAGAAGGCGTGGAAGAACATGAGGGAGGGAGGGAGGAATGGAGGGAAATAGAAGCGGGGTGATTGGAACCTCCAGCGCGTCGTGCGGACTCTGCGGAGTATAGTCAGATCTCGATTGTGCTTGGGACCCGAGTGAGAACTCGAGGCGCGGAACGTCCGAAAATGGGTTCATTTATCTTTTATTCTAATGAGCCACAACAGGCTGTGTGTGTACTCTACAGGGTGCGGAACGGCGAGGATCGACTGCACTTCACTATGCTGAGGTCCCTTTCTTCAATTATTTAGAGCTCACAGACAAGCAGTATTCACCGTTTGAGAAGCAGTGGAATACAGCACAGGGGATAGGTTTGACCAGGAGAGGCGTCCCTTGCGGAAATCAAAGGAAGCCACCAAATTCCAGATCACGGCATTGTATGCATTTACGGAAGGTCATCCCGAGGAGCTGTGGAGTCGCGAGGTCAGCAGTAAATCCTCCTCTGTAACTTGAAGCCCTCTATCCCCTGCAAGTGGCTTTGCAGGAGACAGGGTGCTTCAGAAAGCGGAGGAGGATGGGGAGAATGGCTACAGAGGAAGAAACTTGCCTGGAGAGAGGGCCATGATCAGAAATGTCTAAGCAAATGGATCAGTGAACGTAAAGGCAAAGATGCCGGAACCGAAGAGGGCCTCCGAGTCGAGTGCCAGCGCAGAGACGCGACACGTCTTTGTTGAAAATGGAAAACAAGTGCAAAATGTCGAGCGGTATATAAGCCAGTGCATATCTCCTGGCCGTCCAACTTGCCCTGTCGAACCCCTGCTCCTCATTCATCTGACCTCTTGTCAACACCTCACCAAGCCACTCCCATACCAGACTATCCAGTGAGTCATGACTCTTACCCTTCCCCTGCTAACCCTTGAGCAGAGCCGTAGTCAGTAGTGTACCCTCCCGATGTCCGTAGTCAGTAGCTAGACCTGTTTGAGCGACGCGGGTGGAATGAACCACGCACCCGCGCCGCACAGCACCGGGACCTACCTCGGCAAGGTCGATAACTTGTCAACTTTTTCGTCTTTTTCGACCCATTAGGAAGGAGCAGCTCTATAAAAGGTAATTTTCACTTAATCATCCTCATCCGCTGACGTGGCAGTTAGCCAACTTCCCTCATGTCTAAGCAACGGCCTCCCCTCCTCCTCCAACGACATCGAGCTCCGGGCACGCTTGACGCGCTTTCTCATCTCCCTCTCCTCCAGCTTCCAACGCGCCTCCCATCCATTGCTTGCCGTGATCTTCAGCTTCTTCCCCGTTCCAGGATCCAAGTCCTTGCTCTTCGAGTTGGACGCGAGAGGTTCGTCTTCCTCGGCGGTGGGGGTAGAGGGTGGAGGCGTCGAGGGTTCGCTGAGCTCGGTGTTCTGTCGCGTCAACGCAGGTGTTGGCATAGAATCGAGCTCTGACACGCTCGTGTCGGTGCGCTGTAGTGCTGGAGCCATCTATGCAAACCCACAAGGATGAGCTCCAGTAGCTTAAGCGTGGAAGCTTGAAGACTCACCTAGAAGAACGGGTTCGAGTTTGGACGCGTCGCAAGATCAATGGTTTTCAAGGTCGGTGACTGCCGACAGTCGTGATGATACCGCTCCCGACCACATCCTCATGGGGCGTGCCACTCGTCAAAGACCAGCTTTGGCTTTGAGCGAGCCACTGTGGAAGAGGGTTTCGAGTGCCGCGACGTGCACTGGTACGCCTGGTCCAGACTCCAAACCTAGTAATGCCGCCCGGCGTAGAGTCTTTCGAGGACATCATCGGGGGCTTGCGCTGTGTTCTATCCGCATCTTCGACACAGTATCGCGTTCTGGGGAAGTAGCGTTTGGCCGACAGTGAAGCCGCGGCAGAAGCAAAGCTCGTGCCATGAAAGCAAGAGGAGAGAAACGTGGCGAACGTGGCTGACGGGCGCTTACCAGAACAGGCTTCCCTGTCACAGGCCTGTCAAAAGCCGCCCTCTCCGGAAGGCTGCACCAGCGCCCGAGCTCCTTAAGTGGGCTGCTGAAGGCTTGTAGGCCTGCTAAGTATTACCAAAACATTATCATATCCCGTCGTATAGAGGTACACACAAGGCATCGAGTATCGAGTGGCCGTATCATAATAAGAGATAGAAGCAATATACAACCACCCTGCGGTGATATTCGACTAGCGAGATTAATTGGGGTGGGTGGCGAGTGTCGGGGGACGTTTAGGTCCTCTCGCCACGGAGACGGCGGGCCAAAGCGAGATCCTTGGGTTGGCTAGAAGGGATTCGGTCAGACGTAAAAGGAAGACGAGTGGCAGCGACACGTACATCGTAACACGCTTGGCGTGGATGGCAGCCAAGTTGGTGTCTTCGAAGAGGGAGACGAGGTAGGCCTCGGCGGCCTCCTGGAGGGCCATGACGGCTGACGATTGGAAGCGGAGGTCGGTCTACAAACAATGTTAATTAATGTACGAACCACGCGATATAAACGAGGCGCACCTTGAAGTCCTGCGCAATCTCACGCACGAGACGCTGGAAGGGGAGCTTCCTGATAAGGAGCTCAGTCGACTTCTGGTACCTTCGGATTTCACGAAGGGCGACAGTTCCAGGACGGAAACGATGGGGCTTCTTCACACCACCAGTGGCGGTCTAATAAGGAAATAATTCATTAGCAGGATGCACTCGGGCTTAGTGCGGCCAGCCACTGTGGTGCGGCAGCAACCGACGGCGACGACCACGACATCGACGTACCTGGGCAGTCTTACGGGCGGCCTTGGTCGCAAGTTGTTTACGAGGAGCCTTTCCTAGAAGAGGTATTATAATGTGATCTCCTAATCAATCACTAATTGTCTCACCTCCGGTGGACTTGCGGGCGGTTTGCTAACGACGACGACGACGACGACAGCAACGACGGGCAAGGTAAGATAAATACGTCAATATCGTCGACTACTGAAACATATCGAAGGTTCTATACAAACCTTGGTACGAGCCATGTCGAAATCGGCGAAACTGTTGGTGTCTTGAGGGGCTGGTGGTGGTTATGAGGAGAGGTAGGAGGGGGATTAGGGAAGAATGAAATGCGATTGTAACGAGGTTTCACGATGGAAGTTCCCACGGGTCCACAAAAGACGCACGAGCCAACTGATTCTGAGCGTTTTTTGACTCGGAAGATTGGCGAATATTTCTTCTCGACTTTCTGGAGCCTCGTCCACAGCGGCATCGACCACAAGACTTGGATAAATGGGAGCTGGTATGGTATACTACTGAATAGATTAATCTCAGAATTTTTGAGAGCCCTCAATGCATTGGAAAGTAGGAAGGAAAACGGAGTCGATTTTGCGGGTGTGGGATAACGGATACTTCGGCCCCGGGAAGTGCCGCAAACAAAGGCCACTCCACAAGCTATCGCACTGCCACTCACTGGGCCAGTGGCACAAAGAAACCAGGTCAGTGCGTCCTTTGGCCACGCAGGGCCAACGAGGACAGTGGCAAGGGAGCTGGGTAGTGGGAATGACGAATTTCCTTATGTAAGTTTGCTCCAGAATGGACGGTCCAGGCGAGGAAGGGTAGCCTGGAAGCATATGGTTCTGCCGGAAGGTGGGATAGAGAGATAGGGTTGGGCTGGACGGTGTTTCCTTCGGAGTGGCGGTAACTAGTTATTCCGTAGGGTTACTATGGTGTGGTTCGAGCTGGAGCAATCGAAGGAGTCAGTTCTTGGGTCTGGGCATAATCATCGAAAGGGACCTCAAATCTTTAGTTTTCAGAAAGGAGCGTGAAAATGGTCGATTTTTGATTTGAGACGTTCTGAACGAGTCCGCTGTTGGAAAGGTACGAGCGGGCGAACATGTACATCCGGCGATCAAAGAGTTTGCCGAGGGTTTCACGACGGATCAGTACATTGATCGGAGTGCCTGTACTTGCCCCTATCTCGACGTTCGCTCGCAGAGGCATGAGTGAACAACGAATAAGACGATTCGGTGGGCATTTGGGCATGAGACATCTTTGTCCGTGCTCTCTACCAGCTTGTCGGGGCTCAGCAGTGCGGCCATTCACCCTTCAAGTCTGAGGTCTCGAAGGTAAGAACTCATTCACAAAACATTTTCAGGCGACGAGGGAGCCTAGAAGAAATGGATACTCAGACGCAAATGGCCTGGAAGGAAATTTCGTTAGACGTAGGACTAAGAACAGTACATCTATAGTACAACTAATGTCACAGGGCGAATTATAAACAATAGGTTGACCAGACGGTCCAAAGCGGAAATCGAAAGCGAAAGCGAATGCAAGATGATATGAAAGATGGAATGCTGAGGTCGTAAAAGTACATGCGTTACGAAGAGTAGTGAAATAATGTTAGACGTCAATAGGAGCGCAAGCTTTGCAAGCGAGCTTTTGATAGGAAAAGGGGTCAAGGGTTAAGAAAGGGCACGGCGGTTTGAGGAGGGTGAGTTCCACGCTCGCGTGGACCCGCCCGTACGTGAAAACTTATGAAGCGCATGGCCCGCCTAGCGGAGTGTATTTGACGGTTGTGGGACTGTGAGCGCAGAGTTCGGTGAAATTTGTCGACCCAAGGAAAGCGTGAGCTCTGCTGCGCCGGAGGAGTGCCATAGTGGAAACGCAACGCGTTGCGGCGTTCACCTTCCCGGGGTCGAGCGATAAGGTGAGAACACGGAGCATCTCGTTTTTCGTATTGACGTCTTGGCGTCCCGTAATCAGCGACCCAGGCTGCCAGTCCCGAGTCGGATGCAGCAGTCGTTGGGTATGGTGTTGAAGCATAGCCGGTTGTCGCAAGCCAATCGTGCCTCCGAAAATATTTCTCTCATGATCCCGACCGTCACTTTAAAGTCCCATCCTCCCGCTCTCGGTCTCTTGATATCCGCTCCAGCTCAACTGGGAGCTCCGCAACGCTCACACCCGCCTTGCTCATCGTCACGGTGAATGAGCTTCCGCCTACCCCGCTTGCGTGTAATATTTCTTCTTGGATCTAGACGGCCAGCAAAAATCAGTCACTTTGATCACCGGGGACGAAAACGCTGGTGCAACCAGGCAACGGTAACTTGAAAGAAGCAGTGAGATAAGGGCTTACGGTGTTCATAGACTGGGTCATCGGAGTCCGGAAATGGAGGCGTAAATCTTCGCGAACGATGGCGCTCGCATCGAGTTCGTTGATCATGCGCCGTTGAGTGAGGCGTAGTCCCCTTCGCGTGTTCAGGCTGCGGGACGGTCGAAAAGCGTGTTCAGCTATGCACGTCTCTCTGGAAACCGGAAACGACAGGGACTCACGTAGCAAGCATAGAATTCGCGTACACTAATAATCGGTGGTAATGCATTAGCACTGGTTATCACAAGCTCGAGCGACTCAATTGGACGTACGCTTCCCAATGATGAAATGGAGCCCCATGAAAATGAGGTTGTTACGCATGGTTAACCACTGAATAGTCATGAGGCCAATCAGCAACACTCCAGCGGGTTGAGTCGGTGATAACGAACTCACACATATCAGAGAGATGATAGTGACAGTGCTAGTCATCGTCCAATCAATCTCAAGCTCAGTAATGCGCGGCAAAGCGGTAATGGTAGGGTTGGTAGGAAAGCTCACCAGGTCATAGATCCAATTTCCACCGTATAGAGCACCAGAGAATCGATAATATGCCCGAGCCTGTGGAACGAAGCGGAGAAAAAGTTTCGTAAAAATCCACAGTGCGATTCCAGAGTGTTGCGGAACAAGGGGAAAGGATGCGAGCGCGTGGAAACGTACCGAAGATACTCTTTTCCACCGTTTTCTCTTAGGAGAACGAACAGAGAGACGGTGACTAGAACGTCGACGGAGGAGGAGAGCGCCAGGCCGAGAGTGAACGTCCACTAGATCGAAGTCAGGAAGCGCGGCGGAGGTGAAAGAGTAGACGCACACTAGAGACCCTGACAAATGCCGCAAAGCTCTCCAATCGAATCCTAAGACAGCATCAGTGCCTGGCATAATAGCAAGCAACTCCAGGGCGTGTGCCTCCTCACATTTGGATGCTTGTCACTGTCATCTTAACGATAAGTATTTCATTAACTGTGTGTCTCTGACGACACGCACCGCATGCGAAACCTGGGCGCTCCCATGTAAGCCTTCTCTAGTGCATGCAAGAATATCTCGAAGACGCACCCAAGCGTGCTGCAGCGAGTGCGGCCTATCACACGCCTGTCAGATCTGCTGGGATAAGAGAGATACGAATAGCTATTACTTACTATGGGCGTTGTGACCAACCATTTCCAATTCCTGCCATGCACTTCGAGACAGATAGGGAAGAGGTATGAGTATTTTGTCCTGGCGAGTGGGAACGGAAGCTGTAACGGCATCCTTACGGGTGTGTATTCGTTCCGCGAAGAACCTGAGAATGTAGGTAGATAGGCGTTAATGAAGATCAGACCCCGGTACCCCGCGCAAGGCGGGTGAACGAAGAACTCACATATGGACCAGGAACGTAAGAGCCGCCTGAATTAACGCAACCATGGAGAAGACAAAGCAACTGTCGTCAAAATCGTGGATCTTTTGACGGTGGAGAGAGATAACGACGTGCCGTTACTACAATGCTCAGCTGAAACGCGAAAGGAGCGATGGGGCAGGGCAAGTCAGCTGGGGTGGTGCCATCTCTGATGTGCTGGCGGACGTACAGAGATGGAGCTGGGGTTCGATGTGCATGCCGAGAGGGGTGGGTGTTAGGGATCTCTGTTCAGGGAAAAGGGCTCGCGATGTAATAGGGGCAGTACTCACAGAGGTATGAAGTCGACGTGGGCTAGCGTTCTTCCCCGCGATATTAGGTGTACCCAAATGCCCGCCCATACCATGCCGCTATGCGTGATATCCATCAGCCTGATAATCGTGTGGGGTCAGTCGACGCCGGTGACTTGAGGGGTTGGGGGACGAACAGGATTACTAGGACGAGCAGCTTGCGCCACGGGGCATCGCAGGGGAAAAGCTTGTAGTAGATGAGGGTCTGGATGACGACCACGCCAGAGAGGCTGCCAAAACGGAATACGGTTATGGTACGGGCTTCAGCTGTGACGCAGACGCACCTTGCCGACACCAGTCCGCCCAAGAGCAAAGCACCGTATGTTCCAGCCAGATCCTCCACCCCTTCACTCATACCAGGCGTTGTGAAGTACGCAAGGCGGGTCTCCTATCGCCAGTTGACGAGCCGAAGGAGGGGAAGACGTGGATATGACGAGAGGGAAGAAGCGACTCAGAGAAGTGAGGGGTACAGCAGACAGTGTTATAATCAGGGCATGGACGCGGCGACGGTGACAGCGGGGACTGTAGGTGTGGGGGAAAGGACAAGGAGGGACGCAAGCAAAAGCAAGATAGTTCGTAGCCACGATCAATCCGCGCATAACGTTTGGATGTGGGTCATATGGTCAAGGTGACCATAGCGGTGAGTCTCAGGAGCACAGAGTCCGAGATCAGGCCCAGGATCTGAATGGTGATCAAATTGCACCCCTGCACTGCAAGTGGATCGCACTTGGCACTCTGGGGACGTATGAAAAAACCGATGGGTATTCACAGCTGTCGGAGAGGCCTGGGATGAATCAGCGATTCCGACGAGGGTGAGGTAGATAATGCTGTCATGCGCCAAAAAAGAGATACCAGATGGTTCTCCAAGGGGAACTACGCGTAGTTGTGGGCGGCGAGCGAGGCAAGATCATCTAGCTTCAAAGAGGTCAGACTGACCTTGTACAGCAACGTTGTTCCAAGGAAGCTGGGCACTGAGGATTATAAAGTGCCGATTATTCGTGCACCCAAGGACCATAGGGTCACCTGAGGAGCGAGGGGCCGTGATGGATAATTCACCGAACTAACCCATGTGCCGTGCACTCTATTTTAGTGAACCTCTTCAGAAGTCTCTAGACCGCCTTCGGGCCCGGTAGGGTTTGACCAATGGCGTGCCATTGGGTCGAGTCGTCTTCTCACCTGGGCGCTCCGCGGAATGCATCCGCTACGATACTGCGATGATTTGGCGCCCTAGCCAGGGTTAACCACCCCGTACTGTGGCAGTCCGCAATTTATCTGCCAACAATAAAGTGTCACTCGCTGATACATATGCATGATATACGACCTTATACGACTGATACTTACGAAGCAGGGGAAACCAGGATAGCGCCATGATGGAACGAAGGAAGCAGCCGCAAGCCCCTGTCAGACGTCCTCGGCAACTGCCGAGCTGCTGGTCATTCAGTTGAACGCGTACATCCATCTTGGATTCCATCATGGTTTGCCCATGGCTCCTCCTTCTCAATTAAAAGCTACTGACTACTTTACAATATGATGACTTCCCGACTCTACAGGTGAGCAGAGTCATCGCTCTCAAAGCTTTACCCAAATCAATGCTGCGAGGATGATCGCAAGCATTCCTTTCACGCTGAAAGTGGACTGTATGCTATGCGACGAGTTTTTCAAGCAGTCCGGAGCCCTAGGGAGGCTGAGAGCATCGCGTCAAGTAACTCACGTTCGCCAGCAGAGCACCCTGCAGATCGTGGTGAGCACGGTACTTCAAACGAATGACGGCGATATGCTCGCCTTTTTACCCGGCGGAATGGTCACTTCTACTTCTTGTGCTTGTGTGATCTTTGTCGTCCATTCCTCTCCAGTAGACGTACTTACTCCGATGGCCGACCCAGCAAATCCAAGACCCCCGTTGGTAGTGACTTGGTAGCTGAAGGAATGCTGGAGTTCGAACGAGCCACCCAGTTTAGTTACGACGTTCTGCTGACTCGCTGAATCGCAATTCTCGACAGGTTGGCCTATTAGGATGGTGTACGTCTGCGATGTCGCGTCTCCCTATCCCAGCTCACATTGTCAACAGGCCGTTCCTATTTGGCACCCATTTACTCACAGATGACTTGAACTTGCACTTCGACTTCGCTTCCCCACAGCACTCCTGCACTACGTTTTGGTCCTCTTTCGACAAAGCGCTGGTTTCTGTGGACAAAGGGATACTAGGCGTAGTCGACGTCGGGTTGTTGATTACGGTGAATGTGGCCGTCGTCGGGAGAGCGGTCGATATTTGTGCAGAAGTAGTTGATGTGGTCGTGACTGAAGGCGTCGACCCTATCGGAACGATTCGCCACAAATCGCTAGCCCCTCCACCTGGTGCAATCACATAGACCTGGCTGCTACTCGAAGGGCCTCCTGCAAGGGAATACGGCGTCCACGCAAGAGCACAGCCTGCATCTTGGCAAATCCTTCCATCAAACGAGGTATGTAAATCGAGAGCCGTTTACTACGCCGACCCATGCTCACCTATAGTCCGATGTTCCTTCCTCTGGAAAGATATACCAGTCCATCGTCTCCTTTGCAGAGTTCAACAACCCTGTAGTGCCTTCCTTCGATATATAATAGGTGTCGTATTTGTAGTTCTCAATCTGGAATCCACTTGTAGTCTCTGACGCCCAAAACACCCACTGCAGATCATCGCATTCAACCCTAAGTCAGATAGGAATGGGGGTAGAGCTTTACAAGGCGCACCTGCTGAGCATCATCCTTTGTATCCGGCTCAAGCGTGACGTACAGTCCAGTTGCCGCACTAGCCAGGGTCAAGACACGGCCGGTAGAGTTGATGGGCGAAGAGATTTGGTATTGAATGTCGTGTGAGAAGGAGACAGACATGTTGCAATGCGCTTGTAGTGAGGACGAGGAGGGAACTAAGGCTCACTTAAGTATCCGACGACTGGGCAGTGGGCAGTGTCAGGCACACAATTGACCCCTTGCTCTCTCACAGGCGCAGACCCGCCGCGACCGGTCTCTGTCCAATAGACGACGAAGAGGACATGGAACTGTCTCGACGTGTGTCGGTGCTACTGTCCTTTCAAAGGAATGGAGCGTAGTCTCCCAGATTTGTATTGGATCCAGTAATTTTTCCATGATCCGGCGCTCAGTGACACGACAGAGGTTAACTGTTCATCTTAGGGTATCCCTCCCGTTATCGCATCGCGCTGTGACAGGGTGAATGGTCCTTGGGCGCCTAGATGAAGACCAGGCTGATATCGGTCGGCCAGCCGCCGTAGTCAACTCGATTTGGTTTAGTTCATCTGGAAGGGCAATACACAGTGACGGGAGGCGAGGCACAGGAGATCGACACGAGCTACAAAGTCCAAATTGATCAAGAGCACTGCAGAACGCCAACTGAGGGCTACAAAAAGAGATCTTGTTCGAGACAAGTCCGAGTCAAAATAAAGCATAGGTTATCAGGGATGCGCATGTTGCTGAGATAGTCCCGGCGATGCTGATGATGCTAGTTCGCGCTTGTGAAGAGACGAGTTCAGGAGGAAGTGGAGCATTCACGGTATCGTCGTTGAAGAACTTCTCCTTGGCGTCCGACGGTCGAGCTAATTTGAGGAAGGAGAACGCAATGAATTCGAGGATGAACCGCGAAGTACGCTGAAGGGAACTCTCACATTGGCTACACTCTGATTTCCCCAACGTCCTCGCCACTTGAACCTCCACCTGACTGCAGTTCGCAACAATACAACTCTCCACGATGTCGATGTACGCCTCTTGTGTGCACATGCAGGAAAGGGATTTTCTATGGAAAAAGCCAAGGTAAGTCAAGAACACGGATTTGTACAGCTGAGGAAAGGACTCACGGATCGCAGCCCTGTTGTGCGGCTGACAGCTGAAAGCACCCGACCATGCATCCAGTGATTGGAGATTGCGCGCTTGCGCAACGAATGGCGAGAAACGACCCAGACACAGAGAGAATGAGTCGATTTAGCTTCATCTGTCTTGCGAATTCTAGTTTGCAGGATAGTCGGGGTGTGCGCAAAGGAGCTGGAGGCGACTGAAAGGTGCGGAAAAGAGGCTCATTTGGTCCAAGGTGGAATCCTTCTTATATTCAGGACTGAGGCTGACTTTGGGATGGTTGTGAAAAAAGCAGGCACGCCGGTTATCATGCGTACGGCTGGATCAGAGCCACGCGATTTGGCCCCTGCTCTGTTGCGATGTTCGCGGTTTTTTGGCTCCTTGCTTCCGACGTCGTCCGGGCAGATATAAGACGTTGAGCCAGTCATCCCCTCCACTTTCCTCTAAGAATTTTTTGACTTTCTTAAGTGCTTTTTTAAGCCGTAAGTGAGCCGCACTTACCATCTCTTCCTCCCCGTACTCATTTAAGCGCCCGCCAAGGTACTAAGCGAAGGACCGGCCCGGTATTACCTAAGCCCTTCGAGTCACGATCGATTGGCGCATAGCCAGGGCGAATTTTCAACCGATATTCGATGTTAATTCGGAAATCCTTATCTTCCCCGCCTCCATCTCTATCGGTTCATCGGACCTTCCTCTCCTCTTCGCAAGGTCATCCAAGTCACACAGCAAGATCGATTTTGAACCCGAATACACGATCGTCGTTCCTTGCTGTTAGAGCGTACTTCGCTACTCAATCGAAGGACTCAATACCTACGAAGAGGTTCTATACCACCAAAATGTCGTCGCTTACCCCAGAAGCGTTGGAACAGGAGATTGCGGCCCAGACGGCGCGCTTTAACGAACTGCGGTTGAACTCGGACAAGAGCGTCGCCACGCCGGAAGCCCTGAGCGAAGCCAAGCAGAAGTTGGCAGAGTTGAAGAAGGCGTTGGCGTTGGCGAAGAATGCTGGGAAGGAGAAGGTGAAGAAGGAGGGTGGTGCACCTGCAACGAAGGAGGCAGAGAAGAAGAAGGAGAGGTTGCTGCTGAAGACAGCCAAAGTGCGCACAATGCCGTTTCTCTCCCGGTTCCAAGGCTAATGATGATGCTAGGGCACTCGAGACTTTGGCCCCGCCGAGATGTTCTGCAGGGAACACATTGAACGCATTGTGAAGGATTGCTTTACGACATACGGCGCGTCATGCCTCGACACACCAGTATTCGAGCGGAAAGACGTGTTGACGGACAAGTACGGCGAGGATTCCAAGCTCATCTTCGATTTGAAGGACCAAGGAGGCGAGGAGCTTGCTTTGCGATACGACCACACCGTTCCGCTGGCACGGTACATCGCCATGAATGGTGGCACCGTGACGCAGCACAAAATCTGGCAGGTCGGGAAGGTGTACCGGAGAGACAACCCGGTTGTGAGCAAGGGAAGGATGAGGGAGTTCATGCAGGCTGTGCGTTATTGTCTCCTTGTTCGTCGGTCGATGCTCATCCCATATAGGATATCGACATTGTCGGTCTCTGGGATCCTATGATTCCCGACGCGGAAATCCTCTCCCTCCTCTGCACCATTCTTACGAAACTTGACGTCGGGGAGTTCACGATCAAGTTGAACAACCGCAAGATCCTCGACGGTATCTTTGAGGTGTGCGGAGTACCCTCCGACAAGATCAGGACTATCTCCTCGGCAGTCGACAAGCTTGACAAGGCACCCTGGTCGGAAGTCAAGAGGGAGATGACGGAAGAGAAGGGTCTTGACCCTGCTGTTGCAGACAAGATTGGCGAGTACGTCAAATTGAAGGGTGGAGAGTCTCTCTTGGAGACCCTTACGGCCGACTCGGCTCTCATGGCCAATGCTCGTGCCAAGGAGGGTATCAACGAGATGGGCATCCTCTTCCGCTTGCTCAAGGCCTACCAGGTTATTGACAAGGTGTGTCCAGACTATCGACTCGGGAATTCATGTTGACATCTTTGTTTATAGATCTCGTTCGACCTTTCCCTGGCTCGTGGCCTCGACTACTATACCGGTATCATCTACGAAGCCGTCGTCGCCGCCTCTGCCCCACCAGCCTTCAACCAAGCAAACGCTTTTGCCACCGGCCCCGCTACCGAGACCCCCGCACCTACCCTCTGCTCCCAAAGAGAAGAAGAAGCCAAAGCAGGACGCTACTGGCCAGGAAGAGGAGCCCGAGATCGACGAGTCACAAGTCGGCGTCGGTTCCATCGCTGCTGGGGGTCGCTACGACAACCTCGTATCGTCGTTCATCGCTGGTGCCAACGGTGTCCTTCCAGGCTCGAAAGAGTACAAGAAGATTCCACAGGTGCCGTGTGTGGGTGTGTCGATTGGGATGGACAGGATCTTTGCACTCGTATGGCCGAAGTGGGTGGAGAAGAGCGTTAGGGTGAAGGAGACGATGGCATACGTAATCTCCGTCGGCGATGGCCTTTTGGAGGAACGTATCTCCCTCGTTCGCGAGCTCCGGGAGGCGGGAGTGAAGACGGATTACTTGGGGAAGAACAAGCCAAAGCTCAATGCACAGTTCGCTGCTGGGGAGAAGGATGAAGTGCCGTTTGCGATTATCATCGGTGGGGAGGAGCTGGCACAAGGCTTGGTTACGGTGAAGGAGCAGAAATGGGAGTTGCAGGGTGGGAAGAAGGTGAAAATCACGAATGAGGATAAGGGTATCCAGGTGAAGAGGAGCGAGCTTGTTCAGTGGCTGAAGAGCACGCAGGCTTGGAGAGACCGGGATGTTAGAGAATGGGCGTAGATCTGTGGCCCGTTAAATAAATTTTCTGTCTGTATTTTTGCTTGTCCTTCATCTATCGCTACCGACGAGTTGAACTCCCCTTCAGAGACGCACATAGCGATATCCTCCAGGCGCGACGTCGCTGGGAGGCGGCGGTTACCGAGCCGTGAGAATCCTGCATAAAGGTCGGCTTCGATAGGAAACCGCTTCTTGTCTCCTACTTCCATGTTCCTTCCATGGAACGCCTAAAGCCCAGCAATGCCGATACCTCGTCCACCTCATGACCTAGTCTCGGGCTCTCGTCGCTACCTTCAATGGTATACTTGCTCAAATACTGGCGGATGCGTTTTCTGGAACGCCAGTCTGGCCTGGCGCCCGAGGTGAACTGAATACGTTTCCTAGACCAACTCACGTTTAGGGCGAGTCTCCAAGAGACTGTTGCTTGTACAGCTGGGTTGAGTCTATGTTCTGGAACGCGGTACCCTGAGATTTCCAGGTATCCGAGCGAGCGAACTGGCTATAAGACAAAGGACATTCAGCTCCTCCAGCGCATATTCCGGTCGCCAGCGACCCTCAACCCGCCCATCTTTTCTCCTTCTCTTCTTTCTTTTCCTTGTTCCTTTTTTCTCCCATTCTTTGCAGTAGACTAGGACCTGGTGTCCCCTCTGCCTTCGACACATCCAAGCACGACACGCCACGAATTACGACACGACAGCACTAACCTAACTGCAACCATTTCACCATGATTCGGCTCGCTTTAGTTTTGGCACTTATCTCTACGATTCTGTCGACTACCTTTGGGGCTATCAGTATGTTTGCACTACCTCTAGGCCGTTGGTGGATTCGGAACTGACCCTATTGCACAGCGCCCACCGTCTCTACAGACTTGACGATGAACGATCTAGCGGATATCATAGGTGGTGACGCAGCCTGTGTGTCAGCCAGGCGGCAGGTTACTGCAACTCTCATTGCTGCTTCGCGAGATTTGCGGAGCATTGGAACTGCGGGAGCCAGGTATGTTTTCCTCAAATCCCACTTCGTTCGTCTGACGGACCCTTACTTGCCTAGGAGCACCGTTGTGCGAGCAACGCTACGCCAAGCCCTGGAGGGGATGAAGAACGCGACTACTGGGTTGACGCAAGCCGCGTTTACGCTTTTAGGAGGCGATCAGCCCTCGAAGGAGAGTAAAGACCTCATTGCAAATGGGTTCGAAAGTATCAAGGCAGCCTTAGATGCTATCGCCAGGTACGTCTGACCGTCAAACGTAGTTCGGATGCCACCCGTTTCTGACTGTCAATGTTCCAGCGCCTCCCCTGCAGTAGCGACGAGGGTAACCCGGGCGCGAGCGTCACTGGCCAAAGCCATCAATGCGGGGAACAGACTCATCGCGGACTGCGGTGGGTCTGACCCCATATCGGTCTCCACCACCGCGTCTACCACTGCCACCGCCACTGCTGGAGGGCGTAGAACGATCACTTTGACTGGTCAGACGACCGCTGAGACTGCTTCCACGACCAGCGCGGCAGAGTCCACTTCGGTTTCGGTATCGACCACCGCGGACACGACGTGAGTCCCATCGTCTGCGAGGCGAAGAGGCCCAAACTAATGATATCGTAGACCCACATCTGAGGCAACACCGACTGTTGGAGAGGCAGGGTATGATTGAAATCCTCCACTTTCCTCACACCACCAATCATTCTGACTCCGGCCCAATCATAGGGATCCAGCCCCAACTTTGGAATCGGAAGAAATTCCCGATGAACCACTCCCCACGGACGACACAGAGGACATTCCGAGCGATCCGCTCCCTACGAGTACTTTGGATACCGAGGAACTCCCCAACGACCCAGCTCCGACTGATGTTCCGCAGGACGACATCCCGATTTTGAATTGAACGCGGGAACCACGACGAGCAGCCGTTGAGTCCTGCACTACGGCGGTGCCAATTTACTCCAAATTGTGAAATTCCCGGATGAGACAGTGTCGGACTCTAGATGCGACTGGTATCGTACCTGCAATTATTCTTTCCTACTTCACTTTCGCTATCCAATGCAATGCCAGACAAGCCTTTCGCACCTGTGCTACTGCTCCACCTCGTTGGCGGTGACAAACTTTCATTTCTGAAGGACAGTCCGCTCGGAAGTCCGCTCGGAACAATTCAATTCTGCATTGGTAGTTCCCTTGTGATGCGATTCGTCCAGCGTACCCTGGTCTTCGTTGCGCGACGGTCACCTGGTCACCCAAAACACAACAATTGCCTGGCGGTTCCTGATTCTAGTATCCAGAGTCGCAGGAAGCGAGATGAATGGTGTTCTCGGCGAGGTCGGTCTTCTTCCAGGAATCCCTTCACTCCTGACATTGACATCCTCGAATAGGCATTTGGGTGGCTGAGTCCTGGGCTGGTCTACACACCTTCCTTCTGCGGTACGGTCAAGGCTTCGGACCTTTGTTTGAGCATTTTCCTATGCAGACCCCGCTTTCAGGTCCTCGGACGATGAAGGCAGCGCTGCGAATTGCGATTGGGCGATGTGCACCGCTTCAGGTTACATGGGCGCTTAAAGTGGCAGATGGGAACACATCCCGTGCTGATCAATGTTTCAGAGATCGCCTTCGTGCCGGTTCTGCGTTCCCGAAAGATGGGAAACAGAGGAACGAAGCCTCAGGCTCTCAAGCGATTGCATCGGTGTGCTCGCCCGCCCCTCTCGTTGAATCGGTTGATTGGGCCTCCACCGTTGTGGCGAAGGTCACCCGCACGCGACGAGGCATGGTTTACCCATTCATTGCCTGTCTTGAATCGACGTGAGTGGTACGGGAGTTGACAACACAGCATGGTACACACCATCTCCGCTTTTCACTTATCAAACGCCCGTTTGGGTTGACAACGGTCGGACACGCCTCTCGCTGGTGAAGTATATGTAGTGGCGACTGTATCATAATGCGACGCTCCTGATGCTTTGACACCCTTCCATTCCTTTCTCTCCTTACCTGGTTCCAGCAGAAACCCCAGAGCCAAGTCATGTCGACCAACTGGGACGGCGTTCAGTACAACATCCACACGGCATATCATGACGGAGGGATCCTGCAGTTCGAGACTGCTGCTGCTGGGGTGATTGCAACTCTAGGGGTGGATGTGGACGACGTGTCACAGCAGGTGTGTCTTCCAACCGGTCCTCGTAGTATTGGAAGGCTCATTATTGTTTCCCAACTCCAGTGGATAGTGCATCCCACAGGCGACCAGTGGGCTTATTCGATCGAAAACTGGGAGTTCGGGACCTATGCTTCACTGGCTTCCGATGGGCGTATTGTGTCTGCAACGGAGCCGCGAACCTGGTACATCGTACCTCTAGGGGATGGTGTGAACGGCGCGTACGTTGTCCTATTTTGCCTACTATTCCCATCCTGACTGTGTTCGCCGCCCAGTATCTGCCTCGACGCTATTTGCTCCTCGGTATGGGCACCCTTGTCCCAGGTCGACCCGTCACAGAGTGATTCCAATGATGTGGGTAGTCATGTTTTGCTATGGGTGCTCGGGACGTCGTAGACTAATCAGCTTGGCGCAGGTCGTCCTCGTGGCTCCTTCAGGTGCAATGTATGAGCTATGGGACATGGTCGCGGTCGGGTCCGCTACGACACGTCCTACTCCATCCACAAGCAGTGCGTCAACTTCAACGTCCCCGTCACAGTCCCCCACGTCGATATCGACAGCACTGACAGCTTCTGTTTCTTCAACCTCTTCTCCATTATCTATCACAACTACCACAATGACTGAAACGACGACTTCGGTATCCCTCTCTACATCGACTACAACTTGGTCGTCTTCTACCCAAATAGGCACTTACACTCAAGACGACCTGCCTTCTTCGAGCCGAATTTATCCTCCAGCGGCTACTGGTCAACCGGTCAATACCACCCCAGGAAGCCTTCAGGCTTTGAAGTCATGCGCGCCGTGTGGAAGCTCGCAATGCAGCTTCACACCTTCGGTGAGTCACCTGGTGTAACTTTCATCTCACTTTGCTCACGCCTCCGTAATCTATTTCTGTTGTAGGGTGGCCCCGCGACCTCAATGTACAGCGTCCTTATTGGTCAGCCCGTCGCGAATTGCAATTCAGGCAGCCAAGAGTCTACTACGACCAAGTTTGGTGGCACGTATGAATTGGAGCGATCATTCAGCGTCGAGGTGACCTCGGGCGCCGGTCTGGGATTCCTGGGACCTTCCATATCAGCGGCGACGACCATTGGTTCCAGTAACAAGACGAGGATCGAGAGGGCGCAGGAAATCGAAGTTACCATCCGTCCTGGACAAATCGTACGTAGGATCACCTATCCCGTCCCGACGCTGCTGCTCACGAGTCTTCGTATATCAAGGGAGCACTGGTAGCCAACATCACCTATGTAACGACGCCTGGGACAATCAGAGTGGATAGAAGGTGAGTGTGCTACCCGCATACGAGACAAGTATCATTGAACTGACGAATGGAAAAGCACACTTGCCTTCGTTTCGGTGGAACCAGAAAACGTGCTCGGCTACTCTGTGGTGTACACAAGCTGCGACTCGCAGTTCCAGGCGCTCACTTTACCGAAGGTAGAGTGCGCGAGGAACTCAGGCCGTAAGGCCACCCCCGTTGGCTTCGCATCTCGGGCAACACTTTATATCTCCCTTTTATTTTTCGGTATCTTTATTCACTCCTTTTCTACGCTATAATGGCGGGTTTCTCGAACGCTCCCTATGTTCTCTTATTCACTTTGGACAACACTATGCATTATGTACGCAAGCAAACATTCTAGAGTGCAATATGATTGACATCCAAGATATATAGGCTCCGATTGAAGCGGCAGTGGGCGCACACGATTGCCACAGCGTCACACAGCCTTCGTACCTTCCCCCTGTCCGTCGTTCCTACAAGCCCGATGTCAAGCGCGCCAAGAGTCTGCCGGTTCAGTGCACTGCGATGCCGCATGCTGTTCTCTATTTCCCCCAAATGTTGGGAGAGGGACAGGCGCCTCACGTTCCGGGTTTCGCGTGTTCTGCTATTCCTGTTCTACTCTGCGCGTAATGGCGACCGCCATTATACCTGGGACTCCTTACCACATTCGATCCACCTCATACCTTGACGGATACCTGGGACTTCCGAGAGCGGAGACCGGTCAGACACTTCGCCTTGGGGGCACGGGAAATGATGATTCACAGAAGGTACGTATCTATATGGCTACGTTCAAGAGCCTATGATGCCGATTGACCATGGCACTGTAGTGGGTATTTCGCGCGTCAGGTGGACCTGACGGCTACAGGATAGAAAACTATGGCTCGAGTTCCTTCTTTGCCTCTTCTCTGCCGGAAAGTTATGGTCTCATGGCGGTGTCGTCGGAAGAAGCAGTGGGGTGGTATATTGCGGAGACGAACGCGAGCTCGTATTACAGGTGCGTGGCACAATTGTACGTGGATCGCAGAATCGTTGACTCCGGATATCGTTATCAGGATATGTCAAGATGCCGGCTGCTCCTCGCTCTGGGTACCTTTCTTTGAATCAGTNGGTGAAAGCAGNAANAATGACTACGTGAGTTGTCANTNATCTCCAAAGCGGNGGTCTCATGAGAGGATGNTGATGCATACTAGGTTATAGTCCAACCGCCAGCGCCTAGCCCTGGCTTNGGGTACGAAGTGTGGGAGATAGCACCTGCNGCTGCGAGNACCTCCTCTACGACGTCGACCNTCACCACCACCTCAGCGTCCTCCTCGTCTACATCTCAGATCACTGCTACTTCCACGCAAGGTGATGCACCTAGTTCCACACCCTCAACAACAGGGTCCGAAGGGCAGNTGGAAGCCCTGAAGAAATGNGCCCCTTGNGGTAAAGCAAAGTGCTCCTTCACCCCATCNGTGCGCCGTGCAGGTTCCGTGGGCGTTCAACGCGAACTGACTGGGTAGCNTANACAGGGGGTTTCAGAGAANGCGACCTACAGNATCCTCNTCGGCCAACCNGTGTCAAACTGCAACAATAAGAGCCAAGAAACTATGTACAACTACCAAGCTTGGAGGAACNTTTGANCTGCAGGAAACNTTCAGCGTCGAAGCNACCGCCAGCGCTGGACTAGGCTTCCTGGGTCCAAGTATCAGCACCACTGTCGGACACTCNGAGTCGAAGAAGATATCTCAGACTCAAGAGATTGAAGTCAGCATCCGACCNGGTCAGATTGTAGGTGCCTCGTTGTGCCTCAGCAAGTCCTNTTGGGAGTCGTTCGTCTGACGAATCTCAGGGTGCACTCGTCGCGAACGTCAGCTATACAANGCAGCCGGGACAGATAAGCGTGGATGANAGGTGCGGGCCAACAGTANAANGCGNGGNNTNCTTGAAGCTGATATTGCNNCGCAGCACATTGGGCTTCGTCTCCATACAGCCCGANNACATNCTGGGGTATTCCGTAGTATACACCGACTGCGATTCTGACTTCCAAGCTCTCACGATGCCNAAGGTCGAGTGCAGTAGTGGATCGGGAGCATCGAGAATGCTGGCCGAGTTCGCAGTTCGGAAGGCTCTCCTTTGGTCACTACTCCTCGCTGGCGGACTATTATTACTTTAGTCCCAGGCTTGTTATTATCATTGTGTTTCAGCCGGAGGAACGTCCACAAACAGCAGAGCTACTTACTTGGCNNGACCTTGGAACATGATCTCACTGCTGGTTTCGATACGCCTTCCACCCTTCCAACACGAGTTCCCATCGCCTCTTGTATAGTGTCCCCTCCCCACTGAGTTCCGAAGAGCCGATGTCGAGGGCCTCCAAATGAGGGAAGTGGTTTCTGAGAAACGTGGTGACGTAGGCTGGGGAGCGAATGGGGAGANCTTCCAACCTTGAGAGCACGTAATTTCGGGAAGCTTTCGCTGCCCGATTGCAGTGGTCGTACAGTCTTTGTCGCGTCGAACNGTAAACCTAGCTCCCTAAGGGAGGGGAGGCCAGACGCCAGTTGCAAGACGTGTTCCAGTGTAATCGATGGGTTGCAGGGTGGTCGGGGAATTGTTCGCACAGGGCGAGGGTCTCCAGTTGCGGCCACACGACTGGAATTTGGGTGATAATATCCGGAGTGAGCGTGACACTGTGCGCCAGCGAGAGGTATAGTGTCTTCATATTCCTGAACTTGTACAGCGGAGCCAAGTCGATGTGGTCTGGGAAGCTGATCTCCAGTGGTTCTGTGACCGGGTCGCAGTGTGTTCGGCACCAAACGTTAAGAGAGGTGAAGCTGGATGGATCGCAGAGGTGACCGATCGCGCCTATGAGATTCTGTACTTCTGTCAACGACGAACTGTGCCTGTACTCTCCCAGCGTGAGGGTCTGTAAAGCGTTTCGGGTCGGAAAACGGTCGAGGAAAGGCCTGATGTCGTGAAAACTGTCAGAATGACATGCGAGATAGCGGAGAGCTTGGTACGGTGTTGGCGGGGGCGACTTGGAGGGGCCGTTGAAATCATTCTCAACGCTGAATCCAAGGATCACCAGTACCTCGAGACAAGGGAGGGAGGCCAAAGAAAGGACAGTAGCAAGAGACGGAAAGAACAAGCAAGCGCTCTCCAGTCGGTTCCAAGAAAACGATTTGACGATTTCGTTCACGCGAACTCCATACATACCCAGCGTCATGTGTTTCAGGGTATTTGCAAAGCAGTTGAAGGCCAAATCCATTGATGCTTTGTGGAGGAGTGGGTCATTCGCGTTCAGATCGGAGGCTTTGAGCACTTCAATATGTTGGCCAAGGAAAAGGTGCATGCGGGGTGCCAAATTGGCGGAGAAGTCTGCTCCAAGTATCCCCGCAGCTGCTTTGGCGTCATACCACGTAAATTTTGTTAGTAGAGGGGATAGAGCTCCCTGTTGGCGGGCTGTTGCGAGTTCCAAGGCTTGCAAAGCCTCAATGGATGGTATCTTCATCTCTTCAAAGATATCGAGAGAGAAAGAGCGAATCCGAGGGGCGTAGAGCTTCACATAGCGATGGAGGTGCTCAGACTTGATACTGTAACGTGGATGCTGGGAACACATTCAGGAGGGCTTCACAACGCGTGCTTGGAGTGAAGATAAACGCACAAGAATTACAGTAAAAGAATCAGCATTGCCTTCGAGCGAAACAATTTTTCCTTCCCATATGTCGCTTGGAAGGCATGCGATTAGCGGTTCGAAAGAGCTAATGTCTCGCCAGAGATGATCCATGCTGGGTCCCAAGAAGTTTTTGGAGGAAAGGGCTAGTTGGAGTGCATCGTTGCGTTCGAGGTTTTTGACAATTCCAGACAGGATTTCTTGAACGCCTAGACATTGGTGCATATCTTGAATATCGGGTTAAAACGACTTGAGTTTGCAGTGGCTCGAACGTCGTGGTGGTGTTGAAAGTCATGGCTCGCGTGCAGTCGCCCTGGGAAGCAATACCCGGCAAATACCGGTTTTGACATCACAGCGCCTAGTAGGACCAAAACTCTGACCATGACGCCCATTTCGACTGGCAAGGGCGTCGAACGCGGTGACAGTGGAGAAAATGAAGAAGCAAATGCACCGCAGTCTCCTCCAACTAAGAAACGCGCTCCGCGGCGAGGAAAACTCGGTCAGCTGCCATTGTTACCCCTGGATATTCTGTTTGTGGTAGGGGTTATCCTCCTCGAACCTAAGATATAAACCTCCAACTAAATGCCTTGCAGATCTTCGGACACCTGTCACCTCCTACCAATTGAAATCCTTCACCTGTCGCGTACCACCAAGGCGTTCTACAGTGTCCTACTGCACGCGAACGCAACCTCTCTCTGGAAGAGGTTTTACGCCCATCCTGAGTTGGAGGACATCCCAAAGCGTCCTGAAGACGTCTCGTTCCCTGTGTGGACGAACCTTCTGTTTGACCATCGGTGTCACGTAGGTGCCTCACTCCTCCCTCAATCCCATTTCTGACTTAGATCCGTGAAGAACTGCTTGGCACCTGGCGTTACATGGGTTCAAAGTGCGCTGTGGGCACTGCGTGTCCGTCTATGTACGGACTGCTGCAGGCCCTCGAGATCCATGTTGGTTTGGGGAATTCTCCCAAATAACCCTTCTCTGACTACTACTCGTATCCAGGTTGATATCGGAAAGGTTCCTCAAGAAAGACAAAGAAGTTGACCTGGAGCTTCTCAGACGTTGTGCCCCATTCGACGAACGAGGTTGACAAGCTGACCGAGCTGGGATACTGGCCCCGAATTCGAGTTTCTCGAAGAATACCGCGCAGGCCCTGGATGGTTCTTCTCGGACCGCGCTTGTCCCCGGGTTCTGACCTTCCATTCGCTCAAAGAGGTCCAGCAGGCTGCACCTATAACCGACCGCAGTGGGTACCCCATCTTCTTCGCCCAACCCGCGTGCTTACACCCCGGACGTAGCTCGGAACAACTGCGTAAAAGAGCCTGTGGTTGGCTACATCGAGGAGGTTAGGAAGCTTCGCTTGGACCACGAGCGTAGGGATGCCATCGATGATAGAGGCGTCGTTTTTGCGGACGCATGGGTGAAGTGGCTTGGGCAGAAGGCTCAAGTAGAGAGGTGCGCCCCGGAGACCCTCATGCCATCGATAGCGGACGTCATCGAGCACCCCACGGTGAAAGCTCTTCTGGAAGCTCCAGGCGACGCCGAAGTCACTGAACAGCAATGCATGGCTATGATCGAGAGCATGCAACGACTTTATCAGCCAATGGCGACAAAGAACAAGCTGAGGCTCTTTTCAAGCTAGTTCCGCGATCCGTTTTTGAGGGCAACGAATTCCTCGAAGCATGGTTGTCTCGAACGGCTTTCTGACGAAGACGTCGAGCTAACTCGTACACGTGAAGCCTCTGAATGGCAGCGCCGGTACCGATCGCCAAACCTGACATTGAGGGACCTGAGATGCATGCCGCGACTGCTGAAAAGAAAGCTGGGCCGATGACTATGGCGGGGCTCGTGCATCACCTCCACACGTACGTCGACTTTTCCCTTCCTCTACCCTTCGTCGACGGTTTCACTGAACTTGGTATCTGCACCTTGGTAGTGACCATGGTTTGCAGCCGAAAGGCCTGGATTGGCTCCCTACCAGCCACTCTGCGTGGAGATGGTACCAAAGGAAGGTTGTAATTTGCCCGACCCAATTGTTGATGCCCTTATTCCACGAGCGCTTATTTCTGCTACAGCGCTCCTGCATAATTTTAGGCGTATCGCGTTTTCAAACAATCCCAGGAGCGCGCATACGGCACCGTCGAGCGAATTGTGGGGCAGACGCATGCGTCTGTCCATTGTACTGGCAAGTCGAGCGGCGTGTTCCTGCGGGGATTAGCAAGGTCATCGAGCTGTATTCAGGCCTGCAAGCCCACCTTAGCAGACCTGATATCAGAATACAGAGAGGTATAGCTCCTGCCTGAGGCCTGATACACCATCTTCAATGATATATTTCTCCTGACAACCGTCCTCCAGAGATATTGAAACCATGGGGAAGCTGTCGGTTATGCGCAGTTACTGCTACCGATTCTCGAGATGACATCATTTCGCCTAGCCTTATCTCTCAGATTTGGACGATCTCATCTGTTGTATTCGACCCACCACCATGCCTCCCTTCCCAGAGGCGAGTCTGAACGCTCATAAACCCCGGCATCTCATCTCCAGGCTCAAAGTTGCGCTACGCGGAGACACACTCCTGAACTCGGCAAGGTTCAACAAGGGCACCGCGTTTTCGCCGAACGAAAGAGACGCGTTCGGTTTGAAGGGACGCCTGCCGTATCGCCAGAATAGCTTGGATCAGCAGTGCCATAGAGCCTACGAACAGCTCACAGCTAGAGATACGCCCATCCGAAAGAACACGTTCCTCCAAAGCTTGAAAGATCAGAACTGGACACTGTACTATGCTTTGCTGCAGAGGCATCTCAAGGAGCTCGTACCGATCATCTATACCCCAACGGAGGTGAGTGCTTGGCTATTCACTTTAGGGGAGAAACTAACCATGTCTTCCCCAGGCCGATGCGATAGCAGAGTATTCACATCTATTCAGGAAGCCTAATGGCTTGTTCTTGACGTTCACGGATAAGGATCGCATGGAAAAGGAGTTCCTTGAACAGACGAAAGGGAGGGAGATCGACCTCGTCGTCTGTACCGATGCGGAAGCTATTCTAGGTATTGGAGATCAGGGTGTCGGCGTGCGTACTCCGCCGGGCTCGTCGATGAGTGAGGAGGCTAATCTTTCTTTCACAGGGGATTGGGGTACGTCGAATGTGTCCCGTATCTTCCTCCTTCAGACATGGATTGTTATCAGATCTCGACGGCCAAATCAGCGATATATACGTGGGTGATTGCTTGCGATAGCAGGAATAGCACTGACCCTTTACTTATCAGCCTTATAGGCGGTCTAGACCCCGCGCGTACCCTGAGCGTCATGCTCGATGTTGGAACTAACAACGATGCCCTGCTGAACGACCCTCTCTACGTCGTGAGTGCTGTTGATCCCTTCACGCGCATAACGGGGTATCAACGAAATCTCGTATAGGGTTGGCCGCAGCGACGTGTTACTGGCAAGGAATACGATGAATTCATGGACCAGTGCGTGTCGATGTCGTATGGTGCCCAAACCTGCTAACCGGGTCGCTGTGCAGATTCGTCCAACTAGTGCGAAAGTACTTCCCACACAGCCTTCTCCACTTTGAGGACTTCGGCGTGAACAACGCCTACCGACTCCTCCACAAGTACAAGGACACGCACGCTGTTTTCAATGACGATATGTATGGTTTCCCATCCACCATTCTCTTACGGTGCTGATAAAAATATAGCCAGGGTACTGGAGCCGTCACCCTCGCATGCATCATGGCGGCGATTGGCGTTTCCAGCAGGTCGTCTGCAGCTGCTTCAGGTTCGCCACAAGGCGCTAAGCTCAGTGACCAACGCTACATCATCTTCGGTGCAGGCTCGGCAGGGATGGGTATCGCAGTCCAAGTCCGCGACGCGATGATTACCGCCGATGGTATCTCCCGCGAAGAGGCTAACCAACGCTTCTGGCTCATCGACAAAGAGGGTCTGTTGTACGATCGGACTGGCGACGAGGTTAAGCAGCATCAGGAGTGGTCTTCCGCGAGAGCAGAATTCATACGACCGTTCGACGAAGGTTGGGCTGATTTCTCAGCGAAGAGCGAGAAGGAGAGTGGGAATGTGAGATTGTTAGAGACGGTGAAGCGGGTGAAGCCGACAGTGCTGATCGGATGCTCGACCGCCGCTGGAGCGTTCACAGAGGAGGTCGTCAAAGCCATGGATCAAGGGCTGACGAACGGTGAGAAGCCCATCATCATGCCCCTGTCGAATCCGAGTAGGCTCGTGGAAGCGAAGCCAGAGGATATAATGAAGTGGACTAATGGAAAGGCTTTGGTGGCGACTGGGAGCCCGTTTGAACCTGTGAAGATGAAGGTGGATGGAAAGGACAAGAGCTTCCAGTACGTCTTGATCCGCTTTTCAAATTAGTAAAATAGTGACGATGCGCAGGATTGCCGAGTGCAACAACGCCCTAATCTATCCAGGTCTAGGGTTTGGTGCCGTCCTTGCACAGTCAAGACGAGTCACCGACACGATGCTCCTCGCTGGCGCGAGACGTCTAGCGGCGCTCTCCCCCGCCATCCAAGAGGCTCCTTCTAGATCCGAGCTCGAGAACGGTGGCGCGGACAAGCAGTACGAGTATGACGGAGAATCCCTGCTTCCGGACTTCGGCGCCGCACCTCAGGTGAACTTTGAGATTGGCCTCGCTGTCGCACAACAGGCCGTGGTGGAGGGAATAGCGTCGAATGACTGGACGCAGAAGGATGGAAGCGGTGACGGCTCTGCGGACACCAACGAGGTTAGGGACAGGACTATGGAAGAGGTGAAAAAGAGGGCGGAAGAGAAGGTTTGGGTGCCAGTATACCACGAGTATGAGCATGATCCCGAGAACGGGCTGTCGGACTAAGGGTGGTATGGTAACGCGGGGTTTGTGGCGGAGGCGGTAAACAGAGTCATGTAGTAGAGTTTCATTCTAGAGGACTATTTCCTCGAGTATTCATCTTGCGTCTCGATCTGGATCTCCAGCGGGGGGAGAGGTGCTAACTCCCATTGAAGGGACGTATACAGCTCTCCGTCGTCGTAATATCTTTTCACTGTCTCTCTTCGAATATCATGATACCTAACCAACCAGTGGACGTCAGCCGATAACGGGTGGGAGGGGATGGATCAGTATCTTACTTCTCTAGGTGTTCGAGGAAGACTGTCCAGGAAAGACGACCGGGTTCATAAGGGGCGTCTCGGCAGAATAGGCACTTGTATTTCCGTACGATCTCGGTAGATCGGCCATACCAGCCACCAGGGTAGTTACTCCGTCGCTTGGCCTCATCCCTGGCAGCGGACCTAGCGCGAGCGGCGTCGACGTCGGTTAACTTCTGCATGCGCACAGACGTAGAGCCCCAGTGTGTGTCGATGATATGCCGCACCATTACGCGCCATGTCCTTGGTGTGACCAGGGCACCACGATGAATTGCCCCACCCGGAGAACAGTTAAGGCATACGATCTGAAGATTCTGGAGGTCCAATTCGGGTGCACGAGTGTAGAGGGGAAGGCCGCACGCCTGGAGAACCCTCCGTACGACCTTTGATGCCTTTTCGTCGAATACGAGCTTCTCAACGTCCCATTTCTTTCTTTGGAGTTTCCTATGCTTGTCCAATAGGAGCCGGTCGACTACGAGGAAAGGGTTGTAGTCGTATTGGCGTTCTTCCCATGACCGACTCGTGTACTTGCAGCAGGGGTGATGCAGGTATTCCGGAAAGTAGAGGCGGTCGTCGTAGGTTTTCCAGGAGATGTCGCCTATGTTGTCGTGGTAGTTGGGAGGGGTGGTGCTGTCTCCTCGCGTTGGATTGTCGCACACTATGACGGCGCTATCCACAGGCGACTTGACTTCTTTACACTTGAATACCACCATAGCGAGCTCCATCCAGCGTGTTTCCGTTCTCGGATTTTTGCGGCCGTCTAACCATGCTCTTAGGAAATCGTCGCCCTCGAAAACGGATCGTGGCACGAGCTTGAAGAGCGCCTCGTTCTTCTGTTGGCACCATTCGGCAATGAAGTCAGGCATGTTTTCGACGATAGCCATGCACTGCGATTCAGTGACTTCAGCGTCGCCCGGGGTTTCCAAAAGAGCTTTCACAGTGGGATGCTCCACGATATCCGCTATCGATGGCATGAGGATATCCGGGGCATACCGTTGCACTTGAGCCTTCTGACCCAGCCACTTAACCCATGCGTCTGCGAAGACGACGCCTCTGTTGCTGATGACCTCTTTGCGCTCGTGACCTAAACGGAGTTTCCTGACCTCCTCGATGTATCCGACAACAGGTTCTTTGACACGATTATCCCAAACTAACCCAACTGTCAGAACAAAAGACCAATTAGAAGGAACAGTACCCACTGCGGTCGGTTATGGGTGCAGCCTGTTGGACCTCTCTGAGAGAATGGAAGTTCAGGACCTCAGGGCAAATCCAGCGGTCCGAATAATGCCATCCTGGGCCCGCGTCGTGCTCGTCGATGAATTCGAACTCGGGACCATACCCCATCTCAATCAGCTTGTCCCGAATGCTGGTTTTCAGTTAGTGGAGCTCGACAAATAAAGGAGATAGTCGGTACAAGTCGTATCGGTCCTCTCTTATTTTGTCGATCTTCTCGTTCCAGGCCTTGAAACGCTCTCTGAACCAAGCGAGGCATACTTTGGCTTCCTGCCAGTGACGTGAGGGCAGAAAATTGGACGACAAGCTCACGACGTACTTCCTTTCGCACTTCGACCTGCGCTTCCATCTTTGCAACTAGTGCCTTTCTCGCTTCAGAGTTGTCAGCCGTCGCTTTCATGGCCTGCACAAAGTTGTCGCGATCCCTCTTCAAACAGTATTGATCCTCATCTGGGCCGTTCAATATTCGGCGGGAACGTAGATATGGAGCGCGTTACTTGCCTCTCTCATCGAACGGGAGGCACCGTCTGAGAAGCTTGAAGTCGATTTCCTTGTCTTTCTTCAGGAACCTTTCCGATATCAGCCTGGAGGCAAGCATTCAGGAGACGAGCCTAAATTTCGGATATCCACACGAACATCAATCTCGAGGGCCTGCAGCAGTCAGTGCAGAGGCGGACACGCAGAGTCCATAGCGCGCTTTGCACCCATGTTACGCCTGGCGCTAAGCAGTTCTTTNCAGNTCCNAGTCAGATAGNTGGNTGCGCAGCNGAAGTGNTATGCGTACATGGCANCGATGNTCNAACAGCAGGTTTGTCCACACNGGGAATGANACATCTTCAGGACGCTTTGGGGTATTCGCCATCTCAGGATGGGCGTAAACTTGCTTCCAAAGAGAAGTCGCATTCTTGGACAGGAGAATGCTGCAGAANGACTTGGTNGTACGAGANAGATGAAGNACATCTATCGGGAGGAGGTGNCCGAANANCTNANNNAGNNGTTAGNTANNGTTTTGTNCTTNNAC
>JANDKE010000859.1:0-19108 GCA_027627275.1 Coprinellus aureogranulatus | reverse complement strand
AGGCTCCGCAACAAGATAAGCACCCAGGCAACTGACTACTACCCATCCGTATGGACGATTGATCGTGTTGAGTCTAGCGAGGGGCAAGGCAACGCCTTCTCCTAGGCCTCCCGTCGTTGGTTTTCATCCCAGTTCGGGTCTTTCATTGACTCCTATGAGCATGGGAAGGACTGGAAGGTCCCGACATCCAGTTTTCCAAATTACGGCTGGGAGTCAACCTACTCCTTCTACCACAAGTCCTTCCTCGACTTTCTTCAAGATTCAGGGCGATACGGGGTGGCATTTCCGGACGTCAACGACGAAAGGGTCGTACGATGGATTTGGGAAAGGTTTCACCGGGTGTTGAAAGGTGCGTGCATGCCTTCTCACCCTCCAGGGTCCGTATACTGAACTTAGTCGTCTCACCATTGAACAGGCGCAGGACCAGAAGTCTCGATCGATGAAGCGCTCCTGCCTACCTTCCGGACGTGTTTCACATACATTCTGCATAATGAACTGTTGCGGTCAGGGTGGAAACCAGGAAGACTACAGCAAGATGTACTTTCCAAGTGCAATCCTGCCGCTTGGTATTCGAACATGCCCAATCCCAAGGAGGACTGTACCGTGCAGAACTTCCTAGACTTCATGTTTATTCTGGTTCATGTGGAAGTGAGTCCCAGCTACTCGTAGTGTGTGCTATCCGATTTACGTATATGTTCAGTGTCGCTTCTATCGTCCGTGTAGAGCAGGCTGTAGGCGATGGAGAAAGGCGATACTGAAATTGCCGGAGGAAATGTGGTCTCGCTGGCCTTGGGACTCCCGCGCCTTCCTGCTAGACAGGTTCTGCATCAAGCGCATCCATATATAGTCGGCTGGCATAAGTTCGTGCTACGCAATGTACTGTGGTCACGGGCAATCACTGGCATGGAGGAGTCGCGAGCATCAGGAGGTATGATTGGAAATTCTCAACTCGGGAGCGCCTTCAGCCACTTTCCAACACTGATACGTGGATCTACTTTAGATAGTACTACGTATCAACGCAGTTCCGAGCTGAACAGATTGTATGATGAAGGATCCTTACCACTTTGGAATGCACATCCACCTCAACCCAAGCTCGACGTCAATCTTCCTCCGAGAGCCTATTTGGGTGCCTTGAAGGGGTTGCAATCAGGTAATTTTACTGGGGAAAAGCCGGAGGTGAAGGCAGAGACTCTACTTCTTGGATCGAACCTAGGCGCCCAGCTTAGTCATGTTTTGTTGGCGATGATCCTCGGACAATTCATCACATATCGCAGTAACCGCACAGCATTCACCGTTTGACCACTACCACCGCGCATCTACCAACTATGTTCAAGGCCCCCTGCAGCATACAGACAGGGGACATCTCGCAAAACAACACGAAGGACTATTACAACCACGGATCCTCAACGCACACCGTAAATGTCAGCGGTGGGTAGCTAGCTAGTCGCGGCTGGGATGATACGACCCACCAACAAGGAACCTGACTGCGCTCTTCAGAGGGAGGCCGTTACTCGAAGAACATCGAGGTGAATGCAGGAGTGTTTCACCACCATGAAGTCCGAGCGTACGACCCGCTTCGAGGTGCGTGCCGTAGACAGGCGGATAGTCACAGAGGTGCTTACACTTTCGTAGAACTGTTTGCCAACATCGCAGTTGGGGCCATGCATAACTCTGACGAGCGAGCCAACGCGCCGAGGTGCCACCCAGCAACCAGGAAAGCCGTCCAAGAGAACATCCTCAGCTGGATCGATGACGGCCAGCCGAACCAGGTTTTATGGGTCACTGGTCCAGCGGGCGCGGGGAAAACTGCGCTAATGGGCACCGTTTCCGACGTGCTCAAAGGCAGGGGTCGGCTCGCGGCTACCTTCTTTTTCTCTTCGTTCACCAGTTCTGCGGAGAGGAGGTCAAAGCGGTCCTTTGTGACAACATTGGCATACCAGCTGCAGAGACACCCAGCGTTGAAGCGGAAGGTCTCTGAGACCATGCGGGCTACCATTCACGAAGACCCTGCATTATTTGGTATGAGTTTGAAGGAGCAGGTGGATTCGCTCATACTGCGGCCTCTTCGACGCTTCGCAGGCGACGAGACCTCGATGTCAGGCAGGCCTTTGGTCATCATTGTTGATGGGATAGACGTTTGCGGGGATGATCAAGATGAAGGTTCCCATGCATCTCGAGAAGATGATCAGCTTGAGGTACTCTCTGCGTTACTCCATGCCATCAAAGACGACGCATTCCCATTTCGAGTCGTCGTTGCCAGCCGCCCCGAGCACTGGATTCGTCATTTCTTCAACGAAATCCCAACAGCTGTTGCGAGTGAAGTCACTGTGGCAGAAATCTTCCTTGGAGGCAACTACAGTCCTGATGAAGACATCGAGATCTTCCTCACAGACAGATTCGCCGAAATCAGTCGTCGACACCGCTTCCGTCCCTTTACTTGGCCCAGTGAGCAGGCTATCAGGACGCTTGTCCATGAGGCCTCGGGCCAGTTTATCTACGCCACGACCATTATTAGATTCGTTGACGCCCCCGGAAAATACCCTAAAGAGCAACTTGACATCCTCCTTCGCATCAGGCAACCCGAAGGAGGCTCACGACCCTTTGCCCCATTAGACGCCCTCTACACTGCAGTTCTGAAGTCAAGCCCAGACCCCCAAGCGACGGTTCTCTGGCTGAAGGCCCTCCAACTACTGCGATCTCAATTCCTAGATGCGAAGCTGCAGTTACAATTTGGCAATCAGCTTCAGCCTTCTGCGTGGACGATCGACCGACTTTTTGAGTCGAGAGAAGGGCAGGCTCATACCCTGCTTAACCTGCCGTCTTTGATTTTCCTTGACAAGCGTCCGCGGGAGTATCTTTACGACGTTCCTGACCCCCACGCTGTGGCTATGACTGGCTCTGGCTCAGTCTATGCATTCTACCACAAGTCGTTCCTGGATTTCCTTCAGGACCCTGCGCGATGCGGGGCCGCTTTCGGGGACATCAAGGAGAGTTTGGTTGAGCAGTGGATATGGGGACGAATTGCGAAAGTCTTGGAGTGTGAGTGTATTTCCTACCGCAGATCCCGCGTCGGGTGTCTAAGGAGATGCACACCTTTTGCAGGCGATGGCCCGGAACTTCCCATCGATCAAGCTCTACTTCCAACATTCAAGAAAGCTGTCCACCTCATTTGGGCCTTGGAGCTGCAGCGATCTCAGGGACGTATGTCACTTCCTGAAAGCAGTCTGTCGATGTGCGATCCTACATGGTGGCTCGAACTTCCCGGCATCATTGGCTACGAAGGCCTGCCTTCCCAGAAGACCTTCAGGAAGAATATGTTCGTACTTGTTCATAAGAAGGCAAGTCATTCCAACGAGATGAACGCGAGACCCGTTTAGAATGGCCACTAACTCGACTGTACATACAGTGCCGTTTATACCACCCATGCAGGGTAGGATGCGCGCGGTGGAGGGAAGCCATGCGATTGTTTCCAAAGGATGAGTCGATAGAGGCCACCTGGACATCAAGGACCCTGTTGCTTGACAGGTTCTGCCTCAAGCGTATACATTGGCTCCCAGTGGATCTCGGCGAGCTTAGCGCATAAGCGATGCTAGAGGTGGGTAAGGCGCGCGCATGGCGCCGGGAAGGTCTGAGGGAATGTTTGAATGTTTGTATCGGGAGGAGAAGCTATCGGGAGGGGTGAAGATATATATGTGCCTCAGCTAGTGATGAGCTTAGTATGTGCGCGCACAAACGCAAGTAGGCTAAAGAGGACGCACCAGTCTTGCCCCGTCGGCAGAGCGATAGCCAGCTGACTCCGGGGCCATCATCTCGTCTACTAGCTACGCACAGACCGAAATTTGATACCCTTCACGCCGAACCTATCCAAGAGAAGGGACTTTGAGTTCCATCCCTCGCTGGATCCTCTCGTCCAGGACTGTAGAGTGGGTAGCATAGTCTTCCTCCACAACTTACATCCTGGGCTGCACGGTCGGTAGAAATGACACTGAGAATATATCATCAGTAGTGCGGATGGTAGCGCCAAGCTGAGGCTTCATTTACGGCTCACATTCTTATGAACCAGTAGGAACATGGCCCTCGCCAGGTATGATACCGCAACGTCCGTATGTGGTTCGAGATCCACCGGCTCAGAGGCTTCCACTGACGGTAGCATGTCGAGCCAAAAGGTCGGATCGCAGCTGGACAGAATAGTTTCTGCGATCGTCATGCGCCCTCTTGAACGTAACAATTCCTGGGTCCAAATGAGAGTGAAACACTTTTTGAAGATGCACAATAGCTGTGGGTTTATAGGGACCTCCGGGCCAGTACCTGCACGTTTGATATTTAGTATGTAATGGAATTAAACTAAAGACAGGCGAGGACGACTCACATTTCAAAGCAATTGAAATCCGTTCCCACAGCCAACGTTCAGCCTCACCTTCGCCAATATTGGGAAAGGCAGCTCCACATCGCGCTGGGTCTCGAAGAAAGTCGAGGAAGGACCTATGGTAAAAGGAATATCCAGCGTTCGAACCAGGAGGATGGAAGGGGGTAGAAGACCAGGATATTTGGTCGGCATAGAAATGGAAGTCATAAACAGCAGAGCTTAGGACGTCTTTCTTTGCCAAATAAAGCAAAGACGGTATCCCAAGTAACACCAGCTGCGCCTGTCCTGCACCAGACTCGAACAAGTGGTCTGCAGTCCATGCAGAGAGTGAAGTCGGCGAGTCGATGATCATGCTCCCTTGTGCGATCAGTTGAAGCGCTTTGAGCCAGAGTGCGGTTTCGCTTGGGCTCGGACTGGCCTTCAGGATGGCAGTATAGAGCTTGTCCAGCGAGTTGAAGGGCCTGAATCCAGCCGATGATTGCAACTTGAGGACAATGTTGAGTGAAACTTGAGGTAGTCGTGGTGGGGCGTCAATAAAGCGCATGACGGTGGCTGCATAAATGAATTGTCCTGATGCATTGCCCACCAGTTTCTTGATAGCAGCCTCGCCAGGCCATGTCGGAGGGAGGCAGTAACGGCGACTGAGTTCCGAGAACTTGGACTCCAAGAACAACTTGATGTCGTCGTCCGGTTGAAATTTATTGTCGAGGAAAATCTCCTCAACGTGGCGGTCGCAGGTTTCATTGAAGAAACGGCGGATCCAGTTCTCCGGGCGACTGGCGATGATGATTTTGAACGGGAACGCAGGATCGCGAGCTGCTTGCAGGAGGACAGAGAGGACCTCGAGTTGGTCCTTTTCTCTCGATCGCCCAGGGTCGTAATACCATGGCTCGCCACACTCGTCGAGACCATCAACGGCGATGATTAGGGGTTTGCCAGAGGTCGAAGCTTCGGAAGTCTTGGATTCGCGCAGAGGTAGAAGAATGAGCTTCTCCATCTGCTCCTTCAAATTCATCTTGAGTATCGCAGGGTGTTGCCGAATCGCAGACATCATTGACTCGGCGATTCGCGCCTTCACGGCACGGTGCGCTTGAAGCTGATAGGCAAGCGTCGTCACGAAGTGTCGTTTGGACATCCTTTCCACGGAGTTTGTGTATGAAGCGAAGTAGAAGGAGGCCGCCAGCTGTCCGTTCTCCTCCAACGCATCTGACACGGATCCCATGATGGCTGTCTTTCCTCCGCCTGCAGGTCCGGTCAGCCATAAGAGCTGCGGCTCGGCGTCGTCGGTGTCGCTGGCTATCCAGCTAAAGATATCCTCTTGAACAGCCTTCCTGGTCTCTTTATGGCACTTCGGAGCCTCGGCTCGATCATCGGAATTATGCATCGCCCCGATTGCGATATGCTGATAGAGGTCTGTGGAGTCGAGCATGAGTATGGCTGCGGTAGGGCACTCAGCTCGTCGGCAGAGATGCCCACCTCTTAACGGGTCCACAGTGCATAATTCGTAGTTGTTGTACACGGCGGCATTGATTTGGACGTTTTCTGAGTGCTGACCTCCCTCTTGAACCAATATTCAGATATCGAGCACCACCTCCACCGGGCCTATTGGTACTCACCATTGACATTGGTCGTACCGAGGTTGTGATAGTTAATGGCATTCACTTGGGCGACATCGCCCATGTTGAGGTTGGCTGCCTTCGTAAACATAGAAGACATCATCGTGGTGGTTGAAGAGGAAATCGTGAACAGCCTGAGAGTCCTCTGAATTGGGGATGCTGTGTGCATGTCACGAGTTAGCGAAAGATTCACACTGACTAAGCTGGGCGCCTATTTGAGCTGGTATCATAATCGCCTGCACGTTCGCTCTTCGTTTCGTGATAGATCCAACACGTACATCCCTCAGCCTAGTCCCACACCACTTCCTTCTCGGAGCGTTTTATCTTCAACGCAAGATAGCCTCTCTCTGTCTCCGAGTTCCGCACATGGCTCGGAACAATCAACTGAGGGCCAGAGGAAGGGGTCACTCGCGCTTGCTGTCGCTCCGACATAGTCGTCGCTAGTGCCACTACCTAGAAAGGAGACGGGACAGTACAGATGAGGAACTCGATTGTGGCAGAGCTGGAATGAAGACAGAATGAGCCGACGGTAAGGTAAACCTGAAACGACGAGGATGGCATGCATACGAGTGTTATACTAAGAAGTGGAATGAAAACAGCGTTGGATGGATTATGGTGCAAATGCAATGAATATTGCATATGGTAAACCGAACAGTCGAAGGAATCTAGGAGGAAAGGAGACTCGATTTTCTCAGTATGATGAAGATAGCGAGAACAGTGAGGATGTCAGAGCGAAGCATGTTATCGCATCGCATGAGGGGATGGACGATGTCGTACGTACTTCCGGGAGTCCCTCTATGAGTGAATAGGGGACATCAATCGCCAATCGCGAAGCAAGAACTTAGCGGAGAGCGCCATCGATTGCAGAGGAGGCTGGCGTAGGATGAAGAACGGAGGTAAGGGCACAAGGCGGTGGAGAAAGCGGAAGGAGAGGGATGCCGAGACGAAGCGTGTAAGCCCAAGAAGGGTGGCCAACATCGTAGAAGAGGCTTGCATCGCTTCTCTACCAGTGAATAGGAGGCCAAAGCGTTAAGCGCGAAGCACAGGCTTGGCGGAGAACCTTCATCGAGTGCAGTCCCAGTCGACGGTGTATTGGACTGGACCGGGGATGGTGGGGGCGTCGATGGGGTTAAGGTTGGACGGTACTCCAAGTGAGAGTAGGAACTGGGTATCCGTCGCATTCGTAAAGCGCTCCATAGTTGGGCAGTAGGGGTCAGTAGTAGTGCAAGGACGCCTGCCCTGATTTCAGTCGGTTGGCGGAGGCAGAAAGGCTACTGCAGGAGGATCAAGAGGTTCTTATACCGACATCAGGGCCTTCATGATTTGGGAATGTCGTCCGCGTTTGGCGAGATCGTGGTGACGGAGTTAGGACATGACACGCAGGTGGACTGGTGCCCAGGGAACAGCGGCATGCCGGGGCGAGTCGGTTGGCCGTACCGTCTCAGGTAGGACCCCGGCAGCGCGTCGCACCCTTCCTGACGCGTAATGCAGTACGCGAGCCAAGGGGGATTGCCGTGCAGTTCATCCTGTAATGCTTTGACCTGGACTTGCGCTACCTTCGACCATGTATCGAGATCCTCCTTCACATCCTCTGCGTGTATACAAGGGGTTGGAATCACGGCCAACTTCCCACCTCTGCCTTCGGAATCTTCGTGGTTCCACAGTGCGAGGCGGGTTCGGCGCGCCAATGTCGGAATATACTTCTTCGGGGAAGAGTACGAACTCCAGAGCGTCTGCCAGAGTATAGAAAGAACCGTAATTCTGACTCGGAACCTGCTGGCACCGAGGTCATTGACGCTTGGCTGACGCGAATGGAAGATGGCTGAGATGGCTGGTGGCTCTGGTGGGGGAGAGTTGGTCGTGCGTCCACAAAACAATTGAAATGTTCCAGCGCTAAACGCTGCATCTCAAAAAGGTCTTCTATGGGTTATGCACCATCTAATTTGACGTTCTCAGATGAGCCCAAACGAAAAGAGCAATCTGCAACGTACCCAATCTCCAAGAAGCTATCGCCGGAGCGTTGCATTGCGACGCTTTCTGGGAATCCAGCATCACCTCGGATGAGTTTCCTTGCTAATCATTCGTACTTGTAGTCGTCATACAGCTAGAGGAACGAGTCGAGGAGAGAGCCCAGTTCATCCACGAACATGGCGGTTCAAGAACTAGTCAAGAACCAACCCCTGTTCACCTTTCCCTCGGCGGATCACCGAAACCGGCGCGGAGCGCGGTCACGCTTCCGCTAACTCAGAAAAACGCCGATGCCATGTCTTGGTCCTTGACCACGACCTCGCTCAAGGTGATCCTTTGACTGGGGGAATCGCCTTCTTACTCTTTATTCCCTCACTTCAGCTTTGTCCACGTTCAACACTGGTCTTCCTAGACTCAACTGACCCACAACGTCTTGCGGTACCCCTAACGACCACCGACACTATGCCGCAATGTAGGAGAAGCAACTACTGGAGTTCTTGATTCATTCCTCGGTCGTCACAGTGGCGCCCTGGGCCAGGAGACTCTGATTTCCGCGCGATATTTCAAAGGCAGAGGCGTTCGAGGACCAGTTACTGTATCTTGCCTCGTCCCGCGTCTCTACCCTCTTGAAGGTCCTGCTTGTGCGTTTCGGATCTGGGCAATATCTATGAATTATCCTCGCACCTTGGGAGTCTTCTACTGGGTCTCTATGTATACAATGCGCAGACGGTGCAATGCATGGCCTTTCGACCCTGTTTTCCCCCTCTCGACTACATAGTCACTCCACGTGTTTCCTGAGGCACGCTCTGCAAGCGAGGTCAGAGGAAACACGATCACAAGCAGTCGACGATGGAATCGATGGAGACTAAAGCAAGCCGTACGAACCTGCATCGACTCCATGCCTCTCCTCACGGCATTCGATCGCTAACACTTGGCTTTGCCGGATAGACTCTCCCCAATAAGAGCACGAACATTGCTAACGAGGCAGCGTTCATTTGTACTTGGGGTGGTGATAAAGGTATTAACAAGCCCGGTCTTCGAGACGACGAGCAGCAGGACCGGGTGTCGTAACCCTAGACCTCACCTGCGCCACTCCGGGCTTGTGTGGTAGATTAGCAGCTCGAAGAGTTGCGGAAAGTGAGGCAGGAACTGGAATTATTAGATGTTAAGCGCCCAGCTTAGTCAGATCCAGCAGGCTTCCGCAGGTCACAAGTCCGACCATTCCGGCTGTCCCAGGTCCCAAGACGTGGCGGACACGCGGCAAACCCTCCTTCACCCTCTCCCACACCCGAGTCGATTTATTACCGCCCATGTTCAAGAATGCCTCCAACTTCCGGGCTGGCGATATCCGCCAAATCAATGCCAAGACGTATCACGAGCGTGCGGATGCCAGTGTCAACGTAACTGGTAGGTAGCAACAAGTATGGGTTGTGAGTAGATGTGTTGAACCTCGTGCTCGTCAGACGGTGGGCAACACGTTCGTAATATCAACGCTGAAGTCTATCACCACCATGAGGTTCAAGGTGTCGACCCGCTGAGAGGTGAGTATCGGGTACGGTGTACGACGGACTGTTGGTAGAATCGGCTGACCCGGTTTGCAGAGCTTTACTCCCACGTTGCTGCCGGAGCAATGCACAATTCCAAAGACCGAGTCGACGCACCGAAATGCCACCCCGAAACAAGGAAAGCCGTCCAGCAGAACATATTCGGTTGGATAGACGATGGCGAACCTGGGCAGCTTCTCTGGTTAACGGGTCCCGCTGGTGCGGGGAAGACAGCGATAATGGGCTCGGTTTGCGACAAGCTCAAGGAGACGGAGCAGCTGGCGGCTACGTTCTACTTCACGGCGTATACAGGAGGATTGGAGAGGAAGTCAAAGGACGGCGTGGTTACGACGCTCGCGTACCAGCTTCGGGCACACCCTGACCTTCGCGACCGAATGACGGAGGGTATGCTATCGACGATTCGACAAGATCCTGCGATCTTTCGCATGGACCTAAAGGCTCAGATGGAGGGCCTTGTTCTCCAACATCTCAGAAGCACTCAAGGACAAATGGATCCCCGTCGGAGGGGGGTCCCGTTGGTCATCATCATAGATGGCGTAGACGAGTGCGGGTTGGACCAGTACAGTGATCCTGATCGCTCGAGGCAGAAAGACCAGATCGATGTCCTCACCACCATCCTGGACGCAGTGCTCGACCCTTCATTCCCTTGCCGAGTCATCGTTGCCAGTGGTCCCGAGACCTGTATTCGCCGGTTCTTCACGGAAACCGCTGCAGGTCACTCCACAGAGATATTCCTGGACAATGAATTCAACCCCGACAAAGATATTGAGGTATTCCTCAAGTCCAAGTTCGCCGAAATCAGCCGCCGCTACAACTTCGCTCCTTCGAAATGGCCGACGGAAGAGGATATTCAGACATTGGTCAGCAATGCGTCTGGGCAATTCATCTACCCTGCAGTTGTCATCCGATTCATTGATCACATGGCCAGCCCCCGAAGAAGCAGCTTGAGATTGTTCTCAGAGCCAAACCTCCCAAAGGCCAGGCAAGCCCTTTTGCGATCCTCGATGCCCTGTACATTGCTGTCCTGATTTCAAGCCCCAGTCCCTCTGAGACGGTCCTCTGGCTGAAAGCGTATCAGAGGCTCAGGAGTCAGATGCAAAACTCTCCATCTGTGTGGATGATTGACCATTTATTCGAGTCTAGCGAAGGGCAAGCTCAGATTCTCTTTGGCCTCCCGTCTCTGGTCTTCACTCAGTCGGATTCCGACACCGACACTTCACACTACGGGCAGCGCCTGCAGCTCCCCACTTCAAATATTCCCAATACTAGTTGGGGGTCAACTTACTCCTTCTACCACAAGTCCTTCCTCGACTTCCTCGACACCCCTGCGCGATCCGGGGTGGCGTTTCCGGATGTCACCAACGAGAGGGTTGTAGAATGGATATGGGGGAGGTTTCATCGGATGTGGAAATGTACGTGCAACTCTTCACAACCTCTAGGTTCCGTGTACTGAACCCAACCATCTCAACGCTGGATAGGCGGGGGACCTGAAGTTCCGATAGATGAAATGTTCCTAGTCATATTTCATACCTGCTTTGCGGATATCATGTGGCACGAGTCTCAGCGAACAAGCTGGAAGCCACCGATACTGCGGCAAGAAGTACTTTCCAAGTGCAATCCCGCCGCTTGGTATAAAGGAAGCTCAGCCGAGTCACCTATTATGGAGGAGGTGTGCGTGCAAGCTTTTCTACGCATCGTGTTCATCCTGGTTCATACCCAAGTGAGTCCATATGGAAGCAACACTATCGTGACTATGCGCAGTGCGGCTCACATCTGCTTAGTGCCCCTCGTATCATCCGTGCCTCCCAGGATGTAAACGATGGAGAAAGGCAATCCTAAAATTGCCGAGCATGCGGTCACTATGGCCTGGGCACGCCCTTCTGCTTGATAGGTTTTGCATCAAGCGCCTTCAAACTCCATTGTGAACTGCTGGTCCGGCTGGGCGAGGCACCATCGACATGGGGGAAGGAAGGATGATTGCGGGTGGTGGTGGCTTTCCAACGCTGCGAGTGGGGACATAACGCGTATCTTGAAAACGATCCTGTATGAACATATCGTGCGGATGAATGATGACCGGTGACCCTTACGAGTTTGAAATCGAATCAAATCTTCTCCAGCCCAAGGCCGACACAGATCCTCCCAATTGTCGACGGAAGGAAGAATCGCATAAGAGGAGACCGACCGAGGTGATCAGCGGGGAGCTTGGCCCAGTTACGCAAGAGGGAGGGGTCGAAATGGAAAGCGAGAGTGGGATAACGGGATAGCTTGAGACGTTCTGGCGCGAAAGTGTAATCCTGTTAGGAGGGGTATAGTATGTATGTACAGCAACCAAAAGGTGAGATGTATCTCGGGTTTAGAGAGAACAAGAGCGACACAAATGGGAGAGAGAAGACGGCGTGCAAAAGATGACTTGAACGCGTCGGGAGCCCATCGCGTAACGGATCGAGGGCCGGTGGGAGTGGGGGAAAGGGAATCCAGGAGAGAGGATGTACGTGCAACTTGAAGAGGAAATAGACGTGTCAGGCGAGGATTGCTGAGGTGCGGAGTCCACAGGGGTGCAATGCTGCTCGAGTAAGTAATGGGGAGAATCGGGAAGCGGTAGAGAAGAACTGGGGAGCAAAGAGCGAAAGCGGGACGGTAGGAGAGCGTAGGGGTGGAACTCGGCGGAGAACCTTTGTCGATTGCGGTCCCTGTCGACGGCGAACCTGAGTAGACCCAGCAAAGTGGAGGCGCCAATGGCGTCGAACTTGTATAGTACCCCAAGCGAAAGTAGGAACTGGATACGCGTCGTATTCGTACGTTGCTCCACGGTCAGGAAGTAGGGGATGATAATGATGAGGAAGTGGCGACGCAAGGAAGCCCGACCTGATTCCAGCTGGTCGACGGAGGGAGATGGGTCGTGTGTCCTGGTTAAACGGGGGTTTCCGAGTCGGTGGGGGAGGTATGGATGGGCAGAGCGAGTCAAGAGCCCGGTCCCTTGGAGAGGCTTGGTGGCCCCAGGGTGCGCAGCATGGTTGGAAAGGGGGTCATTCATGTTTGGGGAGATCGTGGTGACGGAGTTAGGACATGACACGCAGGTGGACTAGTGCGCAGAGAACGGTGGTATGGACGGTTGGGTTGGCCGTACCGTCTCAATAGCCTGAGGATCCTGGCTGCGCGCCGCACGCTTCCTGACATGCAAGTGCAACACAGTGGGCAGCCAGGAGGCTTGACGCGCAGTTCTTCCCCAAGGAGTGCTTCAACGTCGTCTTGCGCTTCCCCCGACCATGTAATCGAAATCTTCCTTGACGCCCTTGGCGGAGAGCGCGTACGCAGGGGGTCCGAATCGCAGCTAACTCCCTGCCGCTCCCTCCGAATTCCCCATAAATCCACCATCCCCAGGAGCGTGAGGTGTTTTCGGCGCCGAGGTAGACCTCTTGGGGGAAGGTTCAAGCTCTAGGGCGTCCGCGGATGGAACGAACCCAAGTTTTGACCCGGAACCCACTGGGGCTGTTGAAGCGTTCCCTTGGGCGCCGCCGAGGCTGAGCAGGATGGACTTGGGTGACGAGGAGGAGAGGGAAAAGGAGAGGGACTGCCTGGCTCGTATGCGGACGAGGTTGCTCAGGCTGGAGCTGAGGCCATTGACAATTGGCTGACCTGAATGGGATAATGTATAGGAGGGTAAAAGAGTGGGAGGGGCTGGTTCGATGGCTGAGGTTGGGAACCGGGCTCTTCTCGTGGTGGGGGAGACAGCCGACGTGAATCAGGCATCCATGGCCCTCTCGGAGGAGCTCTTCGGGCTATGCGTCCACAAAACGATTAGGATGTTCCAGCGCCAATCACGATGACGCCCGGCAGAGCTCCGTGGACGTGGACATCCCAGAAAAGCCTCTGCTTCGGGTATACATCCCAAAAAAGCTATCAGGCCGCACGTCCTGAGTGTTCTGTGTGGAATTCCGTCCTGTCAATGGCCGACTTTCAGAGCTTGAGGTGGGACGGTATGCACCTTCAACCTTGACGAGATTTTCAGACGAGTTTAGAAGGAAAGAACGCTCTGTAGCTCACCTATCATAGGATTCCGCCCAGTTGCATCCTGCCGAGCCAGCTAATCCTACGATTGACCATGTTCCGAGGCGCTAATGGAAGACGATGGTTGAAGGCATGACATTCATCCATCCCATCCATTCGCGTTCGAAACCAAGGACAGAGGATATGACCCGAGGATTCCTATCTCAAAGGATTCCTTGGGACTTGTTCGGAGCTGTCGTCGTCAGATAGATGGATGAACAAGGAAAGAGCGAGAATCGTTGACGAAGTTCGAACATGGTGGTCAAGAGCAAACCTGTTCGGCTTTCGTTAGGCGGATCGACCGAAAACCGGCGCAACGGAACACGCTCACGCTGAAAACGCCGATTCCGTGTCTTGGACCACGACCTCGCTGAATGGATCCTCGCGTTTCTTAGGCTGGGGGGCTCTGAACCAGCACCTCTTCGTCGATAACTCGTTTTCCGTGTTCGGCTCCATGCTTCCCTCCACCCTCATCTCGCGCCTGCACACCGCACTCGACCCTGCAATGTGCCACACCCCTGTTGGGCTTGCCCTGTTCCTGGAACCCAGCTGGATTGGGAGCCGATGCGGCATCTCCCTGCACCCGTTTCCTGGCTATACGAAATCTCCTCTCATCTTTGACTCTCCACCAAACCGACAGGAGAGAAGGCAGAAAACGGACATTCATTCTGACTCGGATGTACATGTTCGCATTGCGCAGGCTTCTGAGGAGCAGTCATTCTACCTTCTGCCAATCGAGCCTACGGAACTCGCTGTGGTCCAATCTTCATCAGCTTGAGCTCTCCTCCAGGAATTCCTCTGCCAGCGCCGCCGAAAACAGTGCATCGTGCTCACGAATAAGCGCGGCTCAACCCATCGTCCCCGCAGATGAGGAGGCGGATGAAGAGAGTAGGGTGAGAGCCGCAGATACGCATTATTGTGTGAGGTGTGCGCTGGTGAACACCTTCATGTCTCGATTGAGATTGAGCACTGCGGAAGTGAGATGGGAGTCCTCCCAGTTCACGCCCTCAGTACTCAACTGCGAAACGAAGGTGTCACTGGGAGCTTCAGACTTGCATTGACGTTTTGGCCCGGGATGGTGTACCGAGCGAGGAGGTGAATGGGGGAGGCAGTCGACGATTGGGCGGTATGGCGTGTTAGGCGCGTCGCGGAGGGCTCTTTCCCCTGCTGCCTCTCTGATGATACACAAGAGCCAATACATGGGACCTAGTTTACCGTGCATTCGTTGAACCCGGGAAGAGGAGTCAACACGGAACCATCGAAGCATTGACGAATGAACCTTCGAGACATGATCCCAACAACAAGTCTCAAGATGGTTTCCCTCTCTCTCCATCGTCTGGCTGGGCCGAGATTCACACTGGGTCCACCTCATAACCCGTACCTCAAAGGGTCTCTCTCCCAGCTGCTTGTCAGAATCAAGACCTACTTCCCCTATGGCTTACGACGAGCGATGATGGGGAGAGGGCCTCATCCGCAATACATGATGTTTCTCCACCTAGGAAAGTCTAGCGACAACGGCTCTAAACGTCCTCTGCCACACTCCTGCGACTCAGGCCCATGTAGAGAACATTGACGCTACAGGATTATAGTCCGTTATGAGGGTAATGTGAGCATCTTACATTCAACTGATTCCTACGAGGCCGCCTGGGTAGTTCGCACGTCAAGAATGGCTACCAGGCTCCGTGCTAGCAAGACTGGCCAAGCTCGACCCTCACCATCCCCCACCCGGCTACTAGAGCCAGCGGTTTCGATCATGCTTAGTCGATCTGCTCTGCTCTGCTCTGCATGGGTACACACTTGGGCCAGATTGCAATGCTGGGGAAGACCACTCTTCGTGGCAGAATCGTCGAGGATGGTCACTTGGCTTCCTCCATCTTGCGTGAGATGAAGAGGATTTACGAAGACCCTGGTAGCGTTGTTCCTTTCCCGACGATCCATTCACAGGCTTCCCCGTACAGTTCCTCTCCCGGGTCAAACAATAAACCCCGACGACCGTAACGTGCGAGGACTAGTCATCTTACCTCGCCCCGCGTATCTACGCTCTTGAAGGTATAGTACTGCTTGTGAAATTTGGATCTGAGTGATATCTACGCAATACCCTCGCACCTCGGGAGTCTTCCACTGGGTCTCTAGTATTCGGTGCACAACCGTGCATCTCCCGCACGCGTGCAACCGTGCACGGTGTGGGACTGTGGAAGCGACGACGGTGCAACATGTACGGTCTATTAAACCTGTTCTCCTCATTCAACTAGTCACTCCACGTGTCCCCCAAGGTACACGCTGCGAGCGAGGTCGGTGGGAGCACGATCCGGAGAGTGCAAATGCAGTCGACGAGGGAGGTCGAGGATCGGTGGGGGCTAAAGTAAGGCGTGTGGACCCGCCATCAGCTCTATACGCCTCCTCACGGCATTCAATTGCTCTGACACTTGCCTTTATCAGAAAAGCTCTCCCCAGCAAGAGCACGCACATTGCCAACGACGTAACGCTCATTTGTCCTTGGGGTGGTGGTGAAGGTTACGGTATTGACATGGCGCGTGTTCGAGACGACGAGAAGCAGGGCTGGATGTCGTAAATCCTAGGCTCCACCTGCGCCACATGCCCGTGTAGTAAAAGCCTGTTCTCCCCCTCTCGACTACATTTTCACTCCATGTATTTCCTAAGGCACGCTCTGCCAGCTTGAAAAGCTTTGGAAACGTTCAGCAGGAACTGGAATTAAGCGCCCAGCTTAGTCAGATTCAGCAGGTATCCGCGGATTACGGGTCTGACCATTCCGGCTGTCGCAGGTTCCAACTTCAACAAGGCGAGGCGAACACGCGGCAAACCCTCTTTGTCCTTTGCCACATCGATCTCATTCCGTCCATGTTCAAGAACGCCTCCAACTTCCGGGCTGGGGATATCCGCCAAATCAACGCCAAGACGTATAACGAACGCTCGGATCCCAGTGTCAACGTAGCTGGTAAGTGGCGATAAGTATGGATTGTCGGTAGATGTGTTTACCCTCGTGCTCTTCAGATGGCGGGCAGCACGTTTTTGCTCGCAATATTAACGCTGAAGTCTACAACCACCATGAAGTCCTCCAAGGTGTAGACCCATTGAGAGGTGAGTATCGACGATGGTGTACGACGAACTCTTGGCAGAATCAGTTTACTGGGCCTCGCAGAGCTGTACTCGCATGTCGCTGCCGGCGCAATACACAATTCAGCGGAGAGGTGCGACGCTCCCAAATGCCACCCAGAGACGAGGAAAGCCGTCCAGGAGAACGTGTTCAGCTGGATAGACGATGGCGAACCAGGGCAACTCCTCTGGTTGACGGGTCCCGCAGGTTCGGGGAAGACGGCGATAATGGGTTCCGTTTGCGACAAGCTCAAGGAGACGGAGCAATTGGCGGCTACATTTTACTTCACAGCGTACACAGGAGGGTTGGAGAGGAGGTCCAAGGATGGCTTCGTCACGACGCTCGCATACCAGCTTCGAATACACGGGAACCTGCACGACCGATTCTCGGAGGGGATGCTAACCAAGATTCGGCGAGATCCTGCGATCTTTCGTATGGGCTTGAAGGAACAGATGGAAGCCCTCATTCTCCAACATTTCAGAAGTACTCAAAGGAAAACCGATTCCCATCGGATGGGCATCCCGTTGGTCATCATCGTCGACGGTGTAGACGAGTGCGGATTGGACCAGTACGAAGACCCTCGTCGCTCGAGGCAGAACGACCAGATCGATGTACTCACCGTCCTCTTGGACGCGGTGCTAGATCCCTCTTTCCCTTGCCGAGTTGTCATTGCCAGTCGTCCGGAGAACTGGATTCGTCGGTTCTTTACTGAAGCCGCCGCCGGTCACTTCACGGAGATCTTCCTGGACGACAAGTTCGATCCTGACGAGGATATCAAACTTTTCCTCAAATCAAAATTTGCTGAGCTTTGCCGCCGTTATGGGTTCGCTCCTTCAACGTGGCCGCGGGAGGAGGACATCGAGAGGCTGGTCGGCAACGCATCTGGGCAATTCATCTACCCTGCGACCGTCATCCGCTTCATTGACTCCCATGGTCAACCGCCGAAGAAGCAGCTCGACATCGTTCTCCGCACCACCCCTCTTGAGGGTGGAGCAAGCCCTTTTGCCGCCTTGGATGCCCTCTACATCGCAGTCCTGAACTCAAGCCCCAGTCCCTCTGAGACGGTCCTCTGGCTGAAAGCGTATCAGAGGCTCAAAGGCAGTAACAGGGGATACCCTCGTTCTGTATGGACAATCGATCGTTTGTTTGAGTCGAGCGAAGGGCAAGCTCAGCTTATCTTTGGCCTCCCATCCCTGGTCTTCACTCAATTGAACTCCGACACCGACTCTTCATGGTACGGGCGTCGCCTGCAGGTCCCTGAGTCGAGTATTCCCAATGCCAGTTGGGGGTCAATATACTCCTTCTACCACAAGTCCTTCCTCGACTTCCTCGACAGTCCTGGGCGATCCGGAGTGGTGTCTCCAGATATCACCACCGACAGGGTTGTACAATGGATATGGGAGCGGTTTCATCAGGTGTTGAAATGTAAGTGCATTCCTTCAACTGACGTGTTTGGTGTACTGAACCCAATCATCTCAACGCTGGATAGGTGCAGGACCTGAAGTTCCGATAGATGAAGCCCTCCTATCTACCTTCCGTACTTGCTTCATGTCCATTTTTTGGCGCGAGCATGAGCAAAGCTACGAGAAACTACCGATACTGCGGCAAGATATACTTTCCGAGTGCGTTCCCGCCGCTTGGTATACGGGAAGTGCCATGCTTCACGATGGGTGGAGAGACTTCGCGCTCACGATATTCATTCTCGTTCATACGCATGTAAGCCCATACAAAAGCAACACAGCGTGTGATGCGGCTCACGTTTACTTAGTGCCGCTTGTATCGTCCATGCCTTCCAGGATGTAAACGATGGAGAAAGGCAATTCTGAAATTGCCGGGCATGCAGTCTCAATGGCGTTGGCAAGCCCTTCTGCTTGACAGATTCTGCATCAAGCGCCTTTGAGAGTGGTAGCCAACTGCTAGTCTGGCCGGGTGAGACGAGGCACAATCGACATGGGGGAACCACCATGGCGAGCCAGCTTCGCGAGGTATCGTTGGGGTGCGCTTAGCTGGAAAGGAATATTGCTGTTGGTGGCTTTTCAATATGGCGTGTGGGACACAATCTCAATGATCTCAGCGCTACGGACTACGTATATTAGCAATCCTGTATGAACATATTGTGCGGATATATGGCCTTGACAAGTTTGAGATTAAATCACATCTTCCCCATCGCAAGCCCTACACCGTTCCTCCCACTTGTCGACGGGAGAAAGAATCGCAGGAAGAGCGAGGCGATCAGCGGGGAGCTTGGCGACCGGAAAGCGGGTCGGCTGATCAAGGACCTCAGGGAGAGAAGGTCGGATGGATGGGGACTCGGATGGATAGGTACTAGTGTCTCAAGAAATCAGAGATGAGGGTTGAGCAGAGCAAGAGCGAAGAATATGTAAATCGGGTTATAATCCAGTATCGAATGAGGAAGAGGAGTCGGATCGGG